>WURV02001144.1:0-24517 GCA_011762755.2 Epimenia babai
CGCCCGGTGCGGACCCGCATGCCGGGTGGTGTGGCAGGGGAGCCCCAGTCAATTACTGGGGACCCCTATGCCGATTAAGGTGGTCGCACCCACAGGCCCAGACGGACGGAACTCCGGGTGTACTCGTTGAGCAGTCGTTTGGGACTGAGTTGTTCTTCGAGTGATTCGGCGTGATCGAGAGGGCGGTGACGTGAGCGGAGAAAGTCACGCACGCAGTTCGCGATGACGATACGCATCCAGTCGGCGAAGTTTTTGTCGGGGTGCCGTTCTTGCCAATTGGGGTAGCTGCGAAGGGCTCGTCCGCCTGGGGGGATGAGTTTCTCCACGAGAGCAACGAGAACATCGACGGCTTCGTCTTCTGAGCCTGAGGCAGCGCGGAACGCGCGCGAGCGACTGATCTGGCGTTTCCATTGAAGCCAGGCTTCTTCCACGAGTTGTCGAGCCGCGTCTTCGTCACCAGCGGCACCTCTCGCCGCGAGGGTTGCCCACTCAGCGGTCGTGCTTTCGGTGATTTTTTGGATCTGTCTTCACCGATCGAGACATGCCGATAAGAATCGTTTCACTCCTGTGTCAGTGATCTCGTATGGGGGATCACAGGTAGTGGAGGTGTCGGCAAGGCATGCCTTGCGAAATCGTTTCACGCCATGACGGTCGACGACATAGGGGAGAGAGCAGTCGACGCCACCCCCTTGTGGGAGAGCTTGGTGGGCTGCAAAAAATGTATGGTGCTCCGCGTTTTCGGTCTCGGCGTGAGCAGCGCCCGGATAGGGATGGGCAAGTGGGGTCAAAGAAACAGGGTCGAGTCGACGAGTCGGTTGGGAGGTGTCTCGCACGGGGGTGCCGGAATGTGCGTTGTCTTCGATCCGAACAGACAACCGAGAGAACCCGACGAGTAGAGCTGCAGCGGTGAGGAGTGGGATGAGCCAACGTCGATGCCGCGACCCCTCTTGAGATGGTGAGAAAAGGGACGTGAGCGACGCGCAAGCAGCGACGAGATCTTGAGGGCGGCGATCAGGATTGGGATGGGTCAGTTCAGCAAACCACCGGTCAAAACCGGAGGGGAGCTGAACGCCGCAGTAGGACGCAAGCTGTGAAGTGCGAGTGACCATCCCGAGCGCGGTTCTTGTTGCTGAGAGACGCCCTCCTGCTTTCTGTTGAATCGCTTCGAAGTAGGATTTTCCGACGAGAAGAGTGAAGGCTAATTGGCCGAAGGCATAGACATCTGCGCTCGGTCCCAGGTTGCGATCTCCACGAACTTGTTCCGGGCGCCATGTACGCCGGGGTGCCTACGGCCAACGTCGTCTCCGTTGGCCCGTGTCCCAGGAGTTTTGCGACTCCGAAGTCCAACAAGCGGAGGCGTTCGGAACCTCCCTCGCGTTGCTCCAGGAGGATATTCGCCGGTTTCAGATCACGGTGGACGATTCCATGGGCGTGGATGGTGTCGAGCGCCGCCGCGAGCTGGCGTAAGAACGAAACCGCTTTCGATGGAGCGAGCGGGCCATGAACAAGAGTTTGCGCAAGCGTCGTTCCTTCCAAGTAATCCATCACAAGGAAGGGGCAGTCCGTTTCGGCATCGATGCCACCGTCGAGGATTGGCACCAGGTGATCGGACTGAACGCGAGCGAGAGCGGTCTTTTCAATCTCGAAGCGTCGTGCGGCGTCCGGGTCGTCGAGCAAACCGGGAAGCATCACTTTGACGGCGAGCGTACGTTGAGTTCGTAGATCACGTGCCGCGTAGACAGCTCCCATTGTTCCGACGCCGACCCGCCGGGCGATCTTGTAGTGCTTTTGAAAGACCTGACCACTACTGAGCATCGCCGCATTTCCCTTCAGGATAAGAAGAGGCCCCCACCAGTTGGGCACTGCCTAGTAAGCTTGACCTTGTACGCAAAGCCAACCGCGACCTCCCCCGCTGAGTGAAAAGTGAGAAAGCGCGTGACGTTTCGGCGAGAAGATCCGTTTTCCGTTACTTGGGGCGCTGAGCTTCCTTTGAAGCGCCTTTTCTCTCCCAGGAGGCATCCATGAAACAGTCATCGAGTTCCCAACCGACGAGTCTGCTGAGACCTTTAGAACTAGGGATAAGCGCTGCCTTCGTCCTGATTTCCGCTTTCGCTTGTTCCGGAAATGAATCGGTTCCGGAAGGCGAAGAAGCTTACGTTCGAGAAATTCATCAGAAAAGCTCTTCCATGGAAGACGCGTTGGCGATTCCTTTTGAACGCTTCAAGACGCAATTCATTGAACTAGGTCGCGATCGATTTCACACGATGGGTTTCGGTCCCACCGTGATGAGTAACGTTCACCCAGAGGCCGACCCCGCGGCCGATGGAGTACGTGGATCGGCGACGTTTGATTTTGAAGGGCAGAAGATCTCGGCGAACCTCATCGGCTTGCCAGCTGGGGAAGAGTTCGATCTTTGGATGATGAAGAACGGCTCGGGGATAGCTGCTAGCGTTGGCGTAGACGCCGGCGATACCTTTGTGTTTGTAGGTACTTTCGCTGACTCCGGTTTGTTGCAGAAGTCGTTCTCGGCCGATGTGGGGAACGACGTTCATTTCGATTTGGACGCCTTGGTGGTGAGTGAAAAGGGAGCTCACCCGACGGAGTCGCTCGCCTTTTTTGGGGCGCGAACTTTGTTTGAAAAGCGGTTCTTCCGGGAAAGAGCTGGGTTACCCATGACCCCAGTCACGGGAGCTTTGGGGTCCGTCGCGACCTTGGATCCTCTCGTCGCACGTGGTTCCGAAATCTTCTTCAATGAGACTTTTGGGGGTAATGGGCGAACCTGCGGCACCTGTCACCGTGCAGAGAACAACCTCACCATCGATCCCGAGTTTATCGCTGGTCTCGATCCTCTGGATCCTTTGTTCGTCGCCGAGAACAATCCTGAACTCGCGACTTTGGAACGACCAGAGATGATGCGCCAATTCGGTGTGATTTTGGAAAATGTCGATGGCATGGATGATCTGGAGAACAAGTTCGTTCTTCGGGCGGTGAATCACACACTTTCTCTGAGTACGACTCTGGAACCGGATCGTGGCTTCCTCGCCACGGCGACGCCGCCGGATGAACGAACTGGTTGGGGGGGAGATGGAGCTCCGGGTCGCGGAACACTTCAAGAGTTCGCCCTCGGTGCCATCAACCAACACTTCCCGTCGACTTTGAACCGAGTCATTGGTGTCGATTTCCGCCTTCCGACCCAAGACGAAACGGATGCGCTGGAAGCCTTTCAGCTTTTTACTGGGCGGCTGGAGAACCCGAATACGATGAGTCTGACTTTCCGAGAGGAGCGAGCCAACTCAGGGCGTGACCTCTTCATCGGTGAGGGGCAGTGTGTGACTTGTCACCGGGACGCCGTCGGGCAAGAAAACGCGCCCAATTTCGATCTCGATACGGGGATCGAAACCTTCACAGAACCCTCCGGTCTTTTCCCCAAGGATGGTGGCTTAGGAACGAAGGAAAATCCTGATCGCCCCGGAGCCTTTGGATCCGGTAAGTTCAACGTTCCTCCTGTGATCGAGGCCGCCGACACGGCTCCTCTCTTCCACAACCACATCCAGGGCGATCTGGAGGACGCGATCAGTTTCTATCAGAGCAGTGTCTTCGACGAATCACCTGCAGCACAACAGTTCTCGGGTCCGATTCTGATCAACGATACCGACACCATCGACTTGGCGATTTTTCTCCGCATCGTGAACTCAGCCGAGAACATGCGGCAGGTTCGAAAGCGGGTGGAATTCATTCGCAACAACCCTGGTGTCGGAGAAGAAGACCTCTTCATCATGGCGATTGCCGATACGGAAGATGCTCGGGAGGTCTTGCAAGCTCGACAGATCGAGCTCAACCCGACGGCGCGGGTCCACATCGCTGATGCCCGGCAAACGCTCGTCATGGCCAAGGCCCACCCGCCTGGCACTCTCCGTGACGCCTATCTCGACTGGGCATTGCTTCAGCTCGAACTCGCCCGCCAAGATCTCTTCGTTCAGAACCCCCTTGATTTGTTTTAGGTACCCCTAGCTGGAAGGAACTCCTCCGGGAGCTCCTCGACGCTGTGCCCCTCGGTAGCTGGGAGGAACTCCTCAAGAGCTCCTCGACGCTTTAATTCAGATCGGGTGGTGCCACTCGATCGTTGGCGAGGAGTTCCGCCCAGGCGAGTGCCGCATCGCGGTAGCGATCGAGATCGGGGTTCATCGGTTGGCTCGTTTGAGTTCCGTTCTCGAGGGCGCCATAGGACAGCACGTCGTTCTGATCGAATCCGTAGGCGCGAGCAGCATCGCTATCGATACGAAAGACGTGGCGCGTCGATCCTTCTTCGAGGCTGATCGCTCCATAGCGAAAGGCAAACACGGGACGTTCACTTTCGTCGGCGAGGACATTCCGGCCAAAGAAATGGTTGCCATGCCTGAGGTTGATTGCCGCGAGGACTGTCGGTGCGAGGTCGACGTGAGAAAGAGCTCGTTCGTCACGACCCGCCTCGGGGGCGAACTTGCTCCCGCCGAAGATGGCGAAGGATGTCCACGTATGGCCAGGGTTGAGCTCGCCGGCGGTTTCGGGGTGGGTCCACTGCCAGGGCACCGGTTGGCTGTGGTCGCCGAGGAGAAAGACTAGGGTTCGATCCCAGCGAGGAGACTTCTTCAGGTGAGCGAGCAAGCGATGAATGTTTTCATCGGCGTAGCGCATCGCCTGGAGATAACGCCCCTCATTGTCGCTGGCCGGGGTGATGCCAGTTTCTGCCGGAACGTCGTAGGGCGGGTGCGTCGTCGCAGTCCAAAGGGTCATCATCTGCGGATGAGGTGACGAAAGACGTTGGTCGTAGAGCTCGATGAACCGATCGACGAGGGGACCATCGTGGTGGTTCTCTTTCGTGTACTCCATGTCGCCATACCAGCGGCGGAACCAGGGGGTGAAGTTGGAGAACGACGGATCAGCTCCCAGGAGAGCGTAGGTTTGGTAGCCGGCCGCCCGGAGCATCTCTGGAAAGCCAATCGTGCGGATATGGAGGTAGCTGGAAAAGACGATGCGTGAGTGGTGTGGCCAAACACCGAGATGCATCCCCATCGCCCCGGCTACCGAGGGGTAACCAGCTGAGTGCATGCGTGGAAAGTAGCGAGCGCCGTTCTTGATCTCCGCGTGAAGACGAGGCATCGCGGCGAGCGGTCCGTTGCTGGGGCCGAGGAATCCAGTGTTCATTCCGCGCATCGTTTCGAAAACGATGAGAATGACGTCAGGCTTTTCATCGAGTGGGAGCGCCTGATACTCGATGGCACTCAGCTGCCCGACGTTGTCGTCACGAAAGAGTGGGTATTTCGAATTTTGAGGGTGAAGCCCTTGGTTGAGTGTCCCGGTGCGAACCAGATCGATCAGATCTTGGTGCGCACGTTTTGGGTTCTTCGGTCGATCTTGGCCCGAGAAAGCGGCAACGGCTTCACCAAAGATCCCCACGCTTGCCGGGCGGATCCGCCGCCATCTTTTTTCCGAGGGACGGAGCCAATCAGGAGAGGAGAGGCCCAAGACCAGCGCGACGCCGAAGGCGATCAGAGCTCGACGCGGGACCACTCCACTCATCTTTCCGTAACGGACGAATAGGAAGATGGCTGCGACCACCGCCGCAGCCATCTGCATGGCGGCGAGAACGGAATAAACGAGATCGCCAGCGAGGATCCGAGCAAAGAGCTGTCCGTCTCGCGCTCCGGCAAAGTTTCGGATGTAGGACGTGGACATGTGCTGTCCGAGCCAGCGCACGACTTCAAAGTCGATCAAAGAGAAGATCGAAAAGACGATGGCGCCGAGGAGGAATCCTGCGCGCCAAGGGCGGAGGAGTAGGTCTCCACCGGGCATTTTTTCCACGCCCTTTTCGATGAGAGCGCCCAAGCCGCAAACGAGGAGCCAGAGACCGGCCTCGATCGTCAACGCCTCGGGGATGAAGCGATCCGGACTGAGAATCAACGGGCCTCCCCAAGGGCTCGGACCCATGTAGTGGGTGAGCACGCTGATTGCGCGGAGACCGAAGAAGATCCAGAAGGCGCGCAAGTAGAAGAGAGGCATGGGCGAAGTAACGGGGCCGGCGGCGCTAGTTAGCAGTGTCGGCCTGTCGTGGCGAGGCGTCGCCAAAGGGTTTTCGTCCGGGGAGCACCCATTGGAGGAAGCCATAGGTCGCCAAACAAGCGACGGCGAGAGAAGTCCGTGCTGCGAGATTCGAGAGGCCCCATCCGCCCGCGGTGGGTGACCAAGCGACGGCTGTGAGGAAGAACACGGCCGATGTGGGGAGCGCAGCCGCCAGGAGCGTGCGAGTGTAGTACTCGATCTGAACTCCAAGGCCTTCGAACTTTCGCAGTTCGATGATTTGCAACACCGAGATCGTCACGTTGGAGATCGCGGTGGCGAGCGCGGCACCAAAGATCCCCCAGAGTGGGATGAACAGCGCGTTCAACACGAGATTGAGGAGCCCCGCGCCTGTCGCGTTGAAAAGGAGCGCCCGGGAATGACCAAACATCAGCAAAGTGTTGCCACACAGTCCAAAGAAACAGCTCATCATCGGCCCGGCGCAAAGAAGCCAAGGGAAGAGTCGTGAGTCGTCCCAACTTTCTCCGCTTTGGAAGATGAAGAGCGGCCAGAGTGACATCACCGTAAGGAGCAGAACGATCCCCAAGCTGCTCGTTTTGCGAACGAAAGCATCGAGAGCCTCGGTGACGCCGCTCTTGTTTCCTTGCGCTCGGTACTTGGCGACCAGTGGAGAGAAAACTCCGGAAAAGGCCATCTTGGCCAAGCGCACCAACTGGGTCAGATCACTGACCAAACTGTAGATGCCGATCGCATTGGCGCTGACGCCGAAGAAGGACAACATCAAGCTATCGAGCCGCACCAGTCCTTGGTTGAGCATCATGTTCAGACTTTGTGGGATCGCGAAACCGAGGGCTTCGCGATCCCACCGCAGACCGAAGATGGCTCGAAAGGTCGCGCCAAGATCGAAGTGGCGTGAAAAAGCGAAGATCGAAGCCGGCGCACAGAGAATCAGAGCAAGGAGAGTTCCCTGCGCCACGGCGAGAATCGTTGGTTCGAGCGTGTAGTAGAGGGCAATGGCGCCGAGGAGAGAAAGCACCGGGAAGGCGATCTGGACGATGCCGATGGCAAAGCCAAAGTGCAGAGTCGATCGAGTTGCTTCGGCCGGGATTTGGACGAGGACGAGGAGAGGAAGCGCCCAGGCCAAAGTTTTCACCAAGGGAATGAGCAAGGCGTCGTGCTCGGCCCAAAGAGTGGCGTGGATGGAGTCGGCAAAGAAATGCACTCCGAGGGCCACGGCCACTGACGTCAGTAGGGGAACCGCGATGATGGTGCCGAGAGATCGATAGTGCTGGTCGCCAGACGATTCACCGTGCTTTTCACGTGAGGCAAAGATGACGACGGCATCGTTGAATCCACCAACGAGAAAGAAGGCGAGAAGTTCAATGAGCGCCCAGGCGATGGCGTAGAGTCCCCACATCTCGCCGCCAAAGATGGCTCGCAAGAAGAAGCCCATGGCTCGAACTCCCGCGAGCACGACGCCGCCAATCACGCTGAGGAGGGTTCCTTTGCGCGTCTTGTCGCGATCATCTTGGCCGAAGCCTGATTGCTCGTCGCTCAACGTCCGCCCTCAGTCCGATGATTCGCTCGGCTCTTCGTAGAGCGGAAAAAACTGAAAGGTCGCGACCGCGACGGCTTCTGCGGGCTCCGATTCAGCGACGAGTGCGCGCAGTTGTCGAAAGTAATCGCTCTGTAGTTCTTTCGCCTTGGCGAGATCTTTCGCCGACAGGGCGAAGGTGTTGAAGGCAAATCGACCTTGTCCAGGAGTGAGCACCCGTTCGGCGCCTTCTTTCATCCAAAAGGAAGCGAGCTCACGTGTGGCGACAGGATCGCGACGTGTGTCGACGTTGATCGACTTGGTTCCCACGTAGCGTTCTCCGTCTCGATGAAGCTGACCGGTTTGAACCAGGAGCTTGAGGCAAGCGTCTTCGTCTTGGATGCTGATGCCGAGACGAGACGCGAACCAACCGCGTTCGTGGGAGGTCAGCTTTTTGTAAGAAGGCAGCTCGACCATGTGAACGATGGCGTGAGACCACGGCATTTGTCGCGCTGACTCGCGTGCCGCCTCCAAAAGCTTGTAGCCGCTCGCTGCTTCCTCTAGCTCCGCGGGATCGACGAACAGTGCGAGAAAGTCGAAGACTCGAAGCGTCGTCACTTCGATGAAGTGAAGAAGATCGGGCAAAGGGATCTCGGTTTGTCCGCGGAGCCAACGTCCGACGGCGTGGCGATCGCGGTGGAGCTGCACTCCGACCTCAGCGGCTTTGCGTTTTCCGAGGAGCCCACGCATTAGATCCGCCACCCCTTGCTTGGTTGTCAGATCGGGGCAACTGGCGCCGAAGAAGAAAGACTTCCAATCGGGGGCACCGCCCGTTTGAGCCACGAGTCGAAAGAATGCAGTCGCCGATGGGGTATCTCGACCCGCCTCCCAGGCGAACACCACATTGCTCTGATAGCCGAGTGCGCGGCTCAGCTGTTTTTGCGTGCGAGCGCCACGGCGGGCTCGAACGAACTGGGCTGCTAGACGCTGCCAATCCACGAAGCGCATCGTGGCAAAGTGCACATTCTTGGGCAATAGAGCGCTAATTTAGCGCAAATTGCCCATAGTGCGGAGAGTGGAGGAGTGCGACGCTAGGTGTACTGAGGAAATTCGCATGACCCATCGCTTACTTTCGATCGCTTCCCGAACCTCTCTCGCTCTCTGGAGTGCTGGCTTCATTGTCTCGCTGAGTGCCTGTAACACGGGGCAGATCGGTGGGGAGATTGATGTCGATGATGACGAGGGCCAGGAGTTAGCGAGCGATCAGTGTGAGGACAACGAGTCGACGGCGATCGAAGCCGAAGAGGAAACGAGTGTTGGCATCACAGCGCAGGAGTTTGCCGACGCGATCGCCGGCGACCATGAGCTTGGTTTCGAATGGTTGGAAGTGGGGCGAGTTTCCGTGACTCCCGAGCCAGGCGAAGGCACGATCACGATTGAGGTGCGACCAAAGATCGAAACGGCGAAGTTCGTCGATCGGGAGAAGCGTCAGAATGACGACGGCGACGAAGACGGAAACGATCTCATCCAGCCAGCCCCCGAACCCGACATCGGTGGCGGCGGTTTTGAATCGTGCCCCGATCGGTTGAGCATCGAGGCGGAAGTGACGGTCACGAGCGACAACGGCGCTTTGGCGGATACGTTCGACGCGACGTTCTTCACGAGTGACGGCTTGACGATGAGCGCGGTGATCGACGTCGAACCTGGCTCCCTGGAAGGAAGCTTTCAAGTGCAGGCTGGCGCCGACAGCATCGAGGTCGTCCAGACGACTTTGTCGCTGAATTTCGCCTACGGTTCGTTGAGTGGTGAGTTGAGCGGGCTCGTTCAAGAGACTTCCGGGCAGGGGGATTCAGCAGCGGTCAGCGCCAGCCCGACGGTGTTTGGTCGTTTTCCTCTAGGCGGGTGTGAGTTCGGTGCGATCGTCTCCGACGGTGAACTCGTCGACGAGCTTCTGCGCCTCGTGCAGACTCACGTCGAATTCAATTTCGATTGGCAGAGTGGCGAATCCACGACGTTAACTCTCGATCCCCGGCTCGACGACGCCATTTGTGCCGAAGGGAGCACACTGACGACCACAGCCAGTGTGCAAGCCCAAACGGCCGACGGGCGCATCGACGGATTCTGGCAGCTCATCGTCGAAGGGAACCTCGTGGCGGGAGAACTCGATTCGGTGACCGTTCGCTATCCAGGTCGCCATGAGCCCGTCGCTGCTGGCGACTTCGAGAGAGAGACGGGGATCAGTGGTGTCGATTCCGAGGCGTCCGATCTCAGTTTCCAATTCGACTACTCTCTCGAACCGAATGCGGATCCGGCGTACTTCGGAGGAAGCTTCGCTGTATTGGAGCTGAATGTGCCGGACTGCGTTCGTCCGGGTTACGAGCCGCCAGCGCCCATGGAGGAGCCAGACGGCGGCTCGAGTTCGCCAGGATGTGAAGGCATCGATACGCTGGGTGAGCTGAGTCAGGCGAGTTTCCTCGCGACGTCTGGGGACTAGAGACTTCGCGGTGCGGGAGCCTAAGGCTCCCGTCGTCTGTCGCTCTCAGAAGTCACGAACCGAGAAATAGGCAGCTTTGGGCTCGTGAGCATCGTTCCAAAGGAGCGGGAAATTATCCCGGCCGGCGACTGGCTCGTTGTCGAGCCAAGTCGCGTCGTCGGAAACGCCCCACAGAGTTACGCTGGTGATGTCGTCCTTCCATTTTCGGAAGAGGCCGAAGAGTGCGCCGTAAGCCGTGGCCTGTTGGTTCTCGAGAGCCTCATCGAAAACGACCTCTGGTGCAGGTTCGAAGGAGCCCGTCGGGTAGTCGTTGTAGACGGTCATATCGAGCTCGCTGATCTTGATCGCGTAGCCAGCGTCTCTCGCCTTGGTGAACGCTGCCTCGATGTCGGCAACACTCGGCCAGTCCATGCGCACGTGCGCCTGAAACCCGATCCCATCAACAGGAACTCCTTGCGCGCGGACCGCATCGAGCATCGTGATCACTCGATCGATCTTCAGGGTCATGTTGTAGTCGTTGTAGTAGAGTTTGCCGGCGGCGCTGCCGGGCGCATTCGCCTCGAGCGCGTCGTGAGCGTACTTGAAGGCCCAATAGACGTACTCTTCGGATTGAAAGACGTCGTACCACTGCGAGCCTTCGTCGCCGTCGCGGTAGGTTTTCGAACCGTCATCGCTGATCGCTTCGTTGACGACGTCCCAATTGTCGACGACATCAGCGTAGCGAGGCACGATGGCATCGATGTGCGCTTGGAGACGAGCCTTGAGAACTTCGATGTCGTCGGCGTCGCCAGGTGTCAAGCCGTCGAACATCCATGCTGGCGCTTGCCGGTGCCAAAGCAGGGCGTGACCGGTCATCGTCATGCCGTTGGCTCGCGCAAAGTCGGCGATGGCATCGGCGTTCGTCCAATTGAAGAAGCCTTCGCTTGGCTGCACGCTGGCCGCTTTCATATCGTTCTCGGCAGTGAGGTGATTGAAGTCGGAGAGCAAGATCTCTTGCACGGTGGCGAGATGATTCGGACCGACTGCGGCGCCCATGGGGAAGTAGTCCGCGTAAGCAGCCGAAAGCCCGTTTCCGTCAACCGTCATGTCCCCATCTCCGTCTCCCAAGTCTCCGTCTCCCAAGTCTCCGTCTCCCAAGTCTCCGTCTCCCAAGTCTCCGTCTCCGAGATCTCCGTCCCCAACATCTCCATCCCCGGTGTCTCCATCTCCCGAGGGATCTCCGCCTCCAGAAGGCGCAGGAGTCGAATCACTGCTGCAAGCGATGACGGAGAAAGCCAGGGCGAAGAAGGAGGCGAGTGGGAGAATGGGAGGTTTCATTGGATTTTCTTTTTGTGGGGGCGCTTCCACCGACAAGGCGGTGGGAAGCGCGGTGATCACTGGGCGGGAGGGCAGCGCTCCGTTTAACGGCGCCGTGAGTCGTTGGTCGTCGAACGGCGCCTGCGCTTGGCGGGAGGCGCTGTGCTCTCGCGCTGCACGAGAGTTGACGGATACGCACGCTCTTCGTTCTGCAGAGCGTCGGGATCGTTCCAATGGGTGGCGATATCGCGACCCATTTGCCGGATCGGTTGAGCGATGGAGGTCAACCCGGGCCAAACGAGCGCCCCCACCGCGACGCCATCAAAACCCATCACGGAGACATCATCCGGAACTCGCACCCCCACTTCTTGCACCGCGCGCAAGAAGCCAAGCGCCAAGGCGTCGTTCCCGAGGACTACGGCGCTCGCGCTGTGAAGAGCCCTTCTTCTGAGCCATTTCCTCCCCAACTCGACTCCGGAAGACGCTTCGTAGTCGCGCCCGAAACGCACACGAGCGCGAGGCAACGCGAGCTTCTCCTCGGCGAGCCGCTCTCGCAAGCCCTCCAAACGATCCATCGTGTCGACGCTTTCGGCCGGACCGCCGAGGAAACAAACCTCTCGATGCCCCAAGGAGATCAAATGTTCGGCTGCGATCCGCCCGGCCTCGTGATTCTCTGCGCGAATCACGAGGCCATGCCGTATCGCCACATCAGGCACGACGGACACGACCGGGAGATTCGTGCGCGCCGCCTGCGCAACGAGCTTCTTCTCTCGCTCCCCTGGGCGAACCAGGACCAAGCGGTCGACTCGACGGTCTTTGATCCACGCACGCACGGAGCTGGCGTCGTATTGCTCGCCGTCCTGCCAGCTACAGATCGCCACGCTCCCCGCCTGAGGAGCGAGGACGTCTTCGATCCCCTCCAGAAGCTCGGTGAACCACGGAGCGCTCGTCGTCGCACCAGCGATCCCAACGATGCCCGTCTTGCCCAACTTCAAGTTACGAGCTGCGGCCGAAGGGACGAACCCGAGTTCGTCGACGGCTGCCCCGACCCGAGCCTGCATTTTGGCGGACGCAGAGCCGCCGTTGAGCACGCGTGAAACTGTGCTGACGGCAACACCAGCCGCGTTGGCGACTTCAATGATGGTGGTGGGGCGGCTCATCGTGGATCCGTTGTCAGATCGTCGCGCGAGTCGATCAAGGTGGCTCAAGGAAATTGGAAACGTTTCCGAAATTTGAGAAGTATTTCTGGAAACGTTTCCAAAAATTTCCACTGAGCGAGGAGTTTCGCGGGTCTGTGGGAGCAAGTCGACGCCGCGCGGTGTCGGTTCGATGGGGCGACTGTTGGCTGCTGCAGTCCATGGATCAGGCGAGATCAATCGCTTTGCTCTCCAGGATCCGCCATGTCAGAAAGGAAGAGCCATGGGCGACGTGATCAACCTCAACCGTTTTCGCAAAAAGAAGGCGCGCGAGGAAAAGGAGAAGGGCGCCGAGCGCAACCGTCGCTTTCACGGTCGCACGAAAGAGGAACGCGCGCGCGACGAGCTGCAAAAGCGCCAGCTTGAGGAGAAGCTCGATGGAGCTTTCCTCGTCCGCGATGACATCAATCTAGAAGATGTCCCCGGAAGCGAGGCGGCGGACCAGTTCGAACAACTGGAAGAAGCGGCCGAGCGGGCGATTCCGATCAGTGAGCTCGGGCGCGGGAATCAGGACGAATAAGGGGAGGGAAAACCCCTCCCCTGTTGAGGCTTGGCGCCTTGGGTCGAGTGCCGCTGGTTGACTCGCTCGCTCAGTCAACCTTCGTTTAGGGGCACGCCATAAGATTCTTCCAGGCGGAAGCACCGTGAGCGACGTTGGTTGGAGCGATATCGCTACACTTCCAAACGCCCATCACTGCATTGCAGTCCCCGGGCTGATTGTACATCGTGATGCATTCGTAGAGAATTCCTTCGTGAACCACTGTTTGGCCACAAGCCGTCGCGTCTCCGTAGTTGGTAACATCAGGCATGTCGCAGCTTTCGCCCGTTGTTCCGCCGGTCGCAGTCATTCCACCAGTCGCAGCCATGCCGCCAGTGGACGTCATTCCGCCGGTTGACGTCATTCCACCAGTCGCAGCCATTCCGCCAGTCGCTGTCATTCCACCAGTCGACGACGACCCGCCGGTCATTCCCACAAGCGAGCCGCCCGTGGACGTGCTGCCGCCACTGCTGCCCGTTGGGGGAACAACGGCGTTGCCTCCAGTGCTCATCCCACCACCAGTGTTGCCGTCGGTCATTCCACCACCAGTCGACATGTCGCCGTCGCCCATCATCTCATTCATGAGGGCTTCGTCGTCGACGGTCACGTCGGCGCATGCGAAGGCAAAGAGAACAGAGCTCAATCCGGCCCAACGGATGGCGGACGGAGAAAGAGAAAGGTGGCGGCGGCGCGGCGAAGTCAGTTCAGTTTTTCTTTTGGTCACAGGTGGAGATCTCCAGAGGTTAGTAAAGAGTGATTCCTTTCTGAGCGGAAGGCCATTGCGACAGGCGTGGAAGCGAATTCATTAGGCTTTTTTGTGTGTCCTTGTAGGTATCGCGTGAGCTCAAAGATGGATCCCGACCCTGGCTCTGAGTGATTCCGTCAATCCATCCCTCGCCGTGTATGCTCCTCGCCCATGACGAGGCGGGAGAGGATGAAGACCAACGCAATTCAGATCGCGACGCTTTTGGGCTTGTCGGCTGTGAGTTTTGCCGGCTGCGCGCCAACTGCACCCGCCGAACCGCCGCCGGAACCAGAGCCCGAAACAGTAGCCGTTGCGGAACCGGAACCAGAGCCCGAACCCGAGGTGGAACCGGAAGCCGAGGTGAAACCGGAACCAGAACCCGAACCCGAACCAGCCAGCGAAATCGTCAAACGGATCTGCGATGAGACGTGCGACAAGGTCGAGGCGAGTTGCAGCGGTCGCGCAGCTTCCTTCTGTCGGGCGAGTTGCGGAGACTACCTCAACGGGGCTGAGCAATGTCCGGTCGAAGTTCATGCGGCGCTCAGTTGCCAGCAAACGGCGGATGACTTCCTGCTTTGTTCGAACATCGCCGCGGAGAGTTGCGCGCCGCTCTACAAAGAGATGAGCGACTGTCGCAACGGCAAGACCACGCCCAAGGAGTGGGGCGCCGAGGTCGCTCAAACGACGGGAGAGAAGATCCCCGACGGGTTCGAGCGGGTGGCGGTCGGGGCGTTCGGCTTCACGAATTTTTTGCCGAGCGGCATCCAGGTTGAGACCGACGATGCGGGGCTCATCAAAGGCAGCGCGACCGCAGCGGGTGTGGAGTACGTCGTCGAAAGTCTGAGCAAGAGCAACAAGAAGAAGGTGACGGCTGCGAGCATCCTACGCATCGCGACGAAATACGTGGGTAACGCTTGTCAGCCGAAACTCCGCCTCCATGGACGTTACGAAACCGGTGAGGTGATCCACGTCCGTTTCGACACGGTTTGCGAAGACGAGATCGAAATCCGAGGGATGCTGCACTTTGATGGTGAGAAGATCGTCGCCATCAGCGCACGTCGTCCGAAGACGGACGACGCCAACCCGAACCTGGAGCCCGTGCTGTTCTCCTTTGCGAAGAGCGGCACGCCTTAGCGGATCAACAAGACCCGACTCTCTCAACGGACGAGCGGCACCCGGCAGGCGATGCAGTCGAGCCTGCTGTTTGGGACACTTTGGTCGCACAACTCGAATTCTTCCGAATGAACGCCGTCACCGCAGTAAGCGTCGAGCCGGCAGTCTGAGTTGCACTGATTGTAGCCGCCTGGGTTGGTGCCGGTGTCGCATTGTTCGCCAACAGCGATTTGCCCGTCCCCGCAAATACCGAGACAAACTGAGGAGCCGTTCGAGTCATTGCAGTCATAGCCGTTCTCGATCTGGCATTCGGCGCTGCACCCGTCGTTCGGATGAAGGTTCCCATCATCGCACTCCTCGTCGGGGCGACGATTCCGTCGCCGCAGCGCGCATCGCAGTCGTTTTCGTCGCAACTGGCGGCAACGACACATGCTTCTGAACAATGGGGGTGGCTCGAGGGTTCGCAAGACGACCGGCAACGATGGTCCTGCAACTCTTTATCCCTGGGCAATTTGGAGCGATGCCGAAATTTGCTTCTCAGGTCGTCGTGGGGTTCAAGTGCCATCCGCTGACGTCGGAATTTCGGCGACAAAAGAGCATTTTGGTCAGCTAGCCATGGGGGACTGCATAGGTACCATGCGAACCGTGACGGGACTTTTTCAGCGAGTGATTCTCGCCTCTGCTTTGCTTGGTTCTGCGTGGACGTTCACCGCGTCGGCTGGGGCACAATCCGATCAGGAGCGAGCCGCGGCTCGCGAGGCCGCGAAGGAAGGCATCCAAGCGTTCAACGAGGGACAATACGAAGATGCGTTGGAGTTACTCGAACGCGCCGAATCTGTCGTGCACGCGCCAACGCATTTGCTCTTCATCGCTCGTGCTCGAGTGAAGGTGGGCAAATACGTCGAGGCTCGGGAAGCCTACAAAAAGATCATCAGCGAAAATCTGTCGGAGAACGCGCCGCGTGCTTTCCACAACGCTCAGGAAACGGCTCATGAAGAGATCGAAGGGCTGGACGCGAAGATCGGGAAAGTCAGCATCAAAGTCTCCGGACCTGACGGCGTTGAACTCACCGAGCTGGTCGTGAAGATCGATGGGCAGCTCGTTCCGAACTCGTTGATCGGCCTTTCCGTGCCGACGAACCCCGGCGAGCGAGAGGTTACCGCCACGGCTCGTGGCATGGTTTCGTCGAGCGAGCGTGTGACAATCGAAGAAGGCGGCCGAGCCAAAGTGGAGATCAAGTTGGTCGCGGACGAATCGGCTCCTGCCGCGGTGCCAGCCGAAACCGAGGAGCCGGAAGACGAACCGGAATCTGCGGTGGCGGTCGATGCTGGTGACGTGATGGGATCGAGCCAGGCGACTTTGGGGCTGGGTTTCGACAGGTGTCGGTGCCGCGCTGATCGGCACAGGGGCGGCGTTTGGGATCATGTCGTTGAGCCAGGTGAGCAACGCGCGTGATGACGATGCTCTCTGCCCCAATGATGAATGCACTCCGGATGGGCGCGAGGAGATCGACGCCGCGCAAACCAAGGCTTTGATCGCAGATATCTCGATGGGTGTCGGGATTGCTGCAGTGGGTGTTGGAATTTACTTGCTCGTGACGGCGGACAAGCCCAAGAACAATGTTGGCTTTCGTTCTCTCGTTCCTTCTGCCGATCAACACGGCGGTTACTTGACCCTCCAAGGAGGCTTCTAATGGCTTTGCGTACGCGTGCTTTCGGGTCCGCTTCTCTTGTTCTTCTCGCTTTAGCTACATCTGGTGGCTGTTCGGTTTTGGGTGGCTTTGGCGATTTTACGGATCAAGATCCCGCCGAGGCGATGGGCGGCGAAAGCAGTGGCGATGGAGATGGTGATGGTGACGGCACTGGAGGGACCGGAGACGGCGATGGAGATGGTGATGGCGACGGCACCGGAGGAACGGGTGACGGAGATGGCGACGGCACCGGAGGGACGGGAGATGGCGACGGCGATAGCTTAGGGGGCGGAATTCCTGTCGATCCAACTTTGTCGAACTGCCAGAACATTGGTGGCCCCGTTGAAGTGTTCACCAATGCGATGCTTGAAGCTGTGTCGCCGGGTGGTGGGTTCGTGATTGACAGTCAGCAAGACTACGCTCTGGTGACCGGCGGCTTTGGCGCCTATATGGCGCTCGCCATCAATGGCACGGGGGAGGCGCGCGTCTTTGCGCGCGGCATTCCGCAGTCGGCAGGAGATCCCCTCAGTCCCATTGTGGACCAACCAGTCCTGGGCAACCCCCAGAGCCAGCATGAGATCTACGCTGGTATTGTTGAGGGGCAGGAGCTGGAGCTCTTCGGCGAGTCGGATGGGCTGATCGTGAAATGGATCTTCGAGGCCGAGAACGACAGCGGTCTGCTACCGCCCATGGTTGGAGTGATGCCCAGCATTCTTGACGACACGTGCACGACAATCTTCCCTGGCGCGAATCTTCGACGTGTTGCCTTCGACGTGGAGTCAGAGCAATTCGCGTTCGTCTGCGAAAGGTGGGAAGACGCGTGCGACGCTGGCCTCTGCCGTATCGGAGCGGTTGGGTGCGGAAACGATACGGATTGTTGCACCGATGGAGATTGTGGAGATGGATTGGAACTCCGTCTTTCCAGTGATCCATCGACTGTCCTCGCGACGGCGGATCAATTTGAAGACGACTTCTCCTTGAACCTCCAGCACTACGTTCACAACCAGGATGCTGAAATCATCACTGGTGAGTTCACCGCAAGTCCCGGGAACCTCCGAGCGGGTCAAGGTTTGCCCCACCGCAATCCAAACTTTCGCGATCCAGGAGACTCCTTCATCACGGCGGCAGTTCCCGGTCCTGATGGTTCCGGGGCGGTTGTCTTTGGCCTGCATGCGACCGGCGCTTTGCCTGATGGTCCCGCCACCTTCGATGCGGCGCTTCTCTCAGACGATGATATCAACGACATCGAGAGAACGCCGCTGGAGCCGGTCATGACTTCCTATGACTTCACGGGGGGCTCCTTGATTCCCGGTCATCCGATTGTCGGAGGACGGTTCATCAGCCTAGGAGTGGACGACTTCAACTTTCACATGACAGCAGGGATTTCTGCCTATGAAAGGGATGGAACGTTTGCTGTCGATCGCTACATCGTGCGCGAAATCATGAGCGGGAGGATCGAACGAGTTCGGGCTACGGCCACTCACGAGCTCCTCGCGCAGTTCGTCGTCACTTGGGTCGAGGATGATTTCATTACGTCCAAGGTCATGGCTCAGCGCGTCGCTTGTTCTGCAATGTAGCTCGGGCTAGCGCTCTCTGCGAGATGGCCGACAGTGTCGACGAACACGGCTTGCCCCTGTGGCCAGCCGCGGAGCGCAACAAACAACCGATCTTGGAGGAGCTCCAACAATTGGAGCTCCCGGATGGTGGTGTTTGGCTGGAGATCGCCGCGGCAACGGGGCAACACTCGGTTCACTTCGCTCCGTATTTGACCCAGTTCGACTATGTCCCGAGCGACTTCGACGAGAAGCACCTGGCGACTTTGATCAAGCGTCAATTCGTCGCTCAGATCGACAACTTGAAGCCGCCGGTTCGCCTCGACGTGACCGACGACACCTGGCCCGTCGAATCGGCCGACGTGATCTACAACGCGAACATGGTGCACATCGCTCCCTGGGAAGTTGCCCAGGGTTTGTTCCGAGGCGCTGGGCGTCTGGTGCCCACAGGAGGTCTGCTGATCACTTACGGACCGTACCAATTTGACGGAGAGCAGACGTCGGAGAGCAACGTCAAGTTTGACGAGTCGCTGAAGAGTCGCGACCCTTCTTGGGGAATTCGGGACGTGCGCGATCTGGAGAAATTGGCTACGCCTCAGGGGTTTTCCCTCCGCGAACCGATCGCAATGCCGGCCAACAACTTCCTTCTCGTTTGGGATAAGTCCTAGGACCGGTGCTGCCTTGCCGGAGCTACCCGTGGCGACCAAGATGAAGCCCCATGGAAAGCAGCGTGAATCTCAAGGACGCTTCCCAAGAGGAGCTGGAAGCCTTCGTTCAAGTCGTGGTCCTCGTGGCCTACGCGGACGGAGATCTGTCGAAGCCTGAGGAAGAGGTGCTCGTGAAGAATCTGCGCGAACTGGCAGGTGATCGGGTACCCGATGCCTACATGCAGAAGCTGCTGGAGGAGCTGCCGCCGATGTCTCGCAGCTCGAACAATTGGCGCAAGGATCGCATTTTGGAATTGAAGCAGCATCTACCCAACGCGGATTTGCGCAATGAGGCATTTCGGCTTGCGGTCGATGTGGCGCGCTCGGACAACGACATTGGTCTGCGTGAAGGGCGGATGTTGGTCAACATTGTGACCGAGCTCGGCGTCGACAATATCTTCGCTCAGAAAGTCTTGGCGGGTAAGGAGTCCTGAGTGCAGGCCTATCTGGATCTGCTTCGACGCATTCAGACCGAAGGTGCGGAAAAGAGTGATCGGACGGGGACGGGCACGAAGAGCGTATTCGGCCATCAAATGCGCTTTGATTTGAGTGACGGGTTTCCCTGCCTCACGACGAAGAAGCTGCACTTACGCTCAATCATCATTGAGCTCCTCTGGTTTCTGAGCGGAGACACGAACATTCGCTTTCTGAAAGAGAACAAGGTTCGCATTTGGGACGAGTGGGCTGACGAAAATGGCAACTTGGGCCCCGTTTACGGCCATCAGTGGCGCTCTTGGCCGACGCCGAACGGCGGCAGTGTCGATCAAATCACCCGGCTCGTGGAAGGATTGAAGACCAATCCCGACTCGCGTCGGCACATCGTCAGCGCGTGGAATGTGGCCGACATCGAGAACATGGCTCTTCCACCCTGCCACTGTCTCTTTCAGTTCTATGTCGCGGATGGCAAGCTCTCGTGCCAGCTCTATCAACGAAGCGCTGACGTATTTCTCGGGGTTCCGTTCAACATCGCGTCCTATGCGTTGCTGACGATGATGTTGGCCCAGGTCTTTGATCTGAAGCCCGGCGATTTCGTGCACACCTTCGGTGACGCGCACCTCTATCTCAACCACTTCGAACAAGCAGAGCTGCAACTCAGCCGGCAGCCTCGCTCTCTTCCCACGATGAGGATCAACCCAGACGTGAAGGACATCTTCGCCTTCAAGTATGAAGACTTCGAATTGATCGACTACGATCCTCATCCCCACATCAAGGCGGAAGTTTCCGTTTGAGCGCCGATGATTGTGAGTTTGATAGCAGCTGTGGCTGCCAACGGCGTCATTGGGCGTGACAACGATCTTCCTTGGAAGATCAAAGACGACATGCGCTTCTTTGTAAGGACGACGAAGGGCCATACGGTGATCATGGGTCGCCTGAATTTCGACGCGATGGGGCGTCCGCTTCCGAAACGACGCAACATCGTGGTCAGCCGCAATGCGGCGCTTTCGCTGGAGGGTTGTGAGACGGTGACGTCGGTCGAAGACGCGCTTCGCCTGGCTGAAGAAGCGGGAGAGGAGGAAGCCTTCATCATCGGCGGAGCTCAGATCTATCGTCTGGCTCTTCCCTATGCCCATCGCTTCTATCGAACGCGCGTGTTGGCTGAGGTTCCTGGGGATATTTTTTTCCCCGACGAACCGCTTGGCGACTTCGACGTGAACGAGATCGAACGAGGCGAGGCCGGAGAGGAAAATGAGCACGCCTTCATTGTCGAGAAGTTGGAACGAAGAACGCCTCCGCAGACTTTTGCCGAGGGCAGCTGATGCTTCGCGCCTGGCTTCTGCGAGTCGTCGTTGGAGTGGCTTTGCTCACTCCTCGTCTGCAGGCTCAGGACCAAACACCGTCGTCTTCGGACAAAGCTGAATCGCTGGATCGGGCGCCGCCTGTCGTCCCTCGGTACTTTCTGCGCCGAGGGGGGCGACGTATTGAAAGTGGCCTGCGGGTAGAGGGTCATCCCGACGGGGTGCGCGTTTCGAGGCGCATGTTCTCGCCTGGTGGTCAGCCTCGCGGTCTAGCCCTCCCTGAGCATCTGGGGGGCGGCTTTCTCTTCTACCAAACGATGGCTGTTGGCGGTGCGCCGACGACCGCCTTCTACCGATCCGAAACCTGGACGGGAGAGCTCTCGCCTTTGGGTCGCGTTCCTTTCGTGGTTCGCTATGTCGCTCCAGGGTTTGATCGGATTTACCTGATGGGCCTCACTCAGCGAGTCGCGCTCGACGTGGAGAGCGGTGAGGTGCTTCCACTCGATCCTCTTCCTCCGCTCGTCACTTTAACGGGGGTTGCCTTCGATGGAGCTCGCCGTGCCCTGGCCCAAGGTCCGATTTCAGGAGTCCTTTATACTCGTGACTCGGGCCTCACTTGGTCGCCTGTCCAGGATGCCAACAGCATCGAAGCCGATCTGCATGGGGAACGTCTCTTTGTGCGGACGAGCCAGGGGATAGCCGTTGTGTCGGAGGAGGGCGAAGCGGTGCCTTTCCACAAGGCCGGCGTACCTGGTTCGCGACTCAAGAGCGCAAGCTTTGGTCAACTTTTGGGGGGGCATGTTGAGCAAGCGGTTGGCGGCGAGCCCTTTCCACGAGGCAAATGGGGTGATGATTCTGCTCACCCGGACGAGCTGGAACGTCAATGGCTCGCGGTTCTCACTCGGGGCGCACGTGTCGGCAATCGGGCTTATGGGCTGGTTGGAGGGGAACTGCTCAGCATTTCTCTCGACGAGGAGATGAAGCTTCATCGTCGCTCGGTCACCATGGCGATTCCCGGTCGGTGCGTCGGGACCAGCGTCTTCCCAGTCACCGCGCAAAGCTCAGCGCTCTTCGTTTGCCAAGGAAAGTCGACGAAGGTCGTGCGGCTTCTGCCGAGCTGGGACCTCGAGAGCGTGTGGTCGTCATCGCGCTCTCGGCGAGTCCTTTCTTCTGAAGGTGGCGGGGTGCTTCTTCAAGGGAGTTGTCTCGATGACGAGGACGAAGAGGCAAGCGCCTGTTGGGTGGGGGAGAAGGCGCCCATGACAGTGGTTTTACCCGGGCGCTTTCTGAAATCGAGAAGGCACGCTTTTGCTGTGAACCATCGAGCCGTTTGGGCTCTCTGGCTCAGCGAAACGTCGGCCAAGATCAAAGCTCAAAAGCTCAACGGTCCGAGCGAATCGAAGAGCTGGGAGCTCAGCGCTGATCATTCGGTGGCTTCCTTCGTCAAAGAAGGGGCCATCCTTCCTCACGCGAGTGTGACGCCCGAAGGGCTCAGTTTTTGGGCAACGCGGCGTGAAAAGTTCGTGGGGGTGTTGTTGGGTGATGGGGAGCGACCGTCGTTTGGGGCAGTGCAGAGACCATTGCGTCGCGCTGTGATCGATGGTCCGCGTGCTGTGCTGTGGGGAGCGGCTGGCTTTGCGAAGCAAACCGTTGATGGCGGGCTCAGCTTCGTGGAGTTGTCCTTGCCCTATCGGAGCGGTGATCCGGAGCTTTCATCGGTGACCAGCGCGACGAGCGCCGTGACGATGGGATGCTCTTCGATCGGTTGCGCTTTGGGGCGTTTGTTGAAGATCGGCTGGTCAACGCCGGAGGATACAGTCGAGAAACTCCCTGAGCTCAGCACTCTTCAGAGGCCAGGTCGCGGGCGGTATCGGTTGAGCTGTGGTCTCGACAGTGCTTCTGCGTTGAATCGAATCAACGACTCCGGTCCGCTGCCCAATTTTTGGGACGAGAAGCCGCCTCGGGTCGGTCAGGGTTTCCAAGGATTGACCGTCGCTTTCCCTGAGAGCTTGGCCCGGATCTATGCTTGGGGACCCAACGAGGGAGCTTGGAGTCGCAGCGGGAGGGCGCAGGCCTACTTCGTCGATCCTTGGGATCCTCGCTCGATTCGCAAGACGGCGTTGACGCGGCAACTGTTTACTTCCGCACTCGATGCGCAAACGAAGATGGGCCAGCTCGGTGTCTCACGAGGCTTCCAATACCTCTCCTTGGATCCTTCCGGGCAGGGCGGCGTGATGATCTTCCGAGGGAGCACGACGACGGAGCTTTTCGCTTTCCAGGAGAATGAACCCGTGGAGCGCTTCGAAGGAGCTCATCAGATGGGACTTCGCAATCTCGCGGGAGCTGTGCGCACTCAGGGAGCTTATGTCGCTGCGTTTAGCGGCGGCTCAGTGCTCACCTTAGTTCGACTCGCCGGCGGAACCATTCAGATCGTGGGGCACGTGAATTTGGGAGAGAGCGGCCGTCGGGGAGTGCAGCTCGTGAGGACTCACGCCGGAGACTTGGGAGTTGCTTTGGAGGGGGACGATGGACTCTTTATTTTCCCTGTTTCCGATCAGGGCGAATTGGGGGCGCCGCTTGTCCAACCTTTCAAGCCAGAACGTCCTCCCGTGTGTCCTTCAGAGGCGCGAGGTTACATCGTCGATCGCGAGCTGGCTGTTTCGCCTCATTTGGAAACGTCGAATGGAGGAGCGTTGCCGGTGAATCGCGTTCGCGCCCGCTGGATTGTTTCCGGTGACAAGACCTGCTTGGAAGGGTTGAGTGGGCGTGGTCGTGGGCTCGGCTCCTTGCCTCCGGCTACTCCTGAAAGTGCGCTTCCCCTCTCAGTGATCAACTCGGATGCGGCGGGCGGGCGCCTCCAAATGTTGTGCCAGTAGCCTATTTCCCGCCCAATTTCTTTGCGCGGTGGAAAGCGGCATTGACGGCCGAGATGAAGGCTGTCCGAAGGCCAGCGGCCTCAAGCGCCTCGATCCCGGCGATCGTCGTGCCGCCTGGGCTCGTCACCATGTCCTTCAATTCGCCGGGGTGCTTCCCTGTTTGCTGCACGAGAGCAGCCGCGCCCCGAACCGTTTGTGCTGCTAAGGCTTGGGCGGTCTTTCGAGGGAGCCCGGCCCGTACAGCCCCGTCCGTCATCGATTCCACCACGAGCATGATGAACGCTGGTCCGCTCCCTGAAAGTGCGGTGACAGCATCCATCGCTCCTTCGTCGACGATGGCCGTGATGCCCACCGCTCCAAGCAGGGCTTCTGCTGTTTCGAGATCGTCATCCGTTGCATGGGTCCCGCGGCAGATCCCGGTGGCGCCGAGGCCGATCAAGGCCGGTGTGTTCGGCATCGCTCGGATCACGCGAGGCTGATCTCCCAGAGCGCTTTCGATGGCATCCGTCTCGACACCTGCCGCGACGCTGATCCAAAGACGTCCCGCGGCAAGGCTTCGATGGCTTTCAGCGACTGCTGCGATCGTATGAGGCTTTACGGCAAGGATAACGACGTCTGAATTCTTGACCAATTGTTCGGCGGGGCTGACCACGACGCCGAGCTCAGTTTTCAGAGCCTTGGTCTTGGTTTCATCCAAGTCCGAGACGAAGATTTGTGCAGGCTGGAGTCCCGCACTCGCGAGCCCTCGGATCAAGGCTCCAGCCATATTCCCGGCTCCGATGAAGCCGACGACCTCTTTTCGTTTGCTTAGGTCAGCCACAGTGGCGAGAGCCTACAGCATGGAGGATGAGCCTGCGACCCTTCGGAGGTCGCGAAGGAAGCGGCTCTGTACTAGCCTCGCGGGCAGTGGCGGACACGAGTGAAGATCGACGGAAGCAAGAGCGAGCTCCGATTGAGCTCAAAGTTTCCTACAAGCGGGTGA
>WURV02001255.1:3718-24505 GCA_011762755.2 Epimenia babai
GATGTTCATTGTTGATGGGGCCACACGTACCGATATCGATCAAGGAAAACTAGGTGTGTAAATATTTTGTGTGATAGAAAAAATGTTGTAACACAACGCGAATGTGTCACAACTTCAACTCAAAAATTCAAAAGGCCGCAGGGAAAAAACAATCGAACGCTGTCATATTTGGTAGAATCATGTTCAATATCCAACCCGACATTAACAGGAAGCATGTTAACAGTAAACCTATAGGCTATACCTCTGATGGGATTTCTGATTTGATGGGTGATTTCTCTCCAGCTCTTCGCAGAACCACATTGGCTATCCCTATTACCATCATGTTAATAATAGTAAATATAAAATTTATGCGAGAATGCTCAAAGGTGGTATACAAGTGAGTCATATTAGCGCATATGACGCGAATATGCGATAGTAAAAAAACTAATTAAAAGTCTAAATTACTAAAAATTGTTCAATAAATCGCGCTATTTTATAAATTTATCAGTATTAGGTCCATTTGTGGCTCACTTATCAACTTCCAATATAACTGTTGTAAAACGAGGTCACCGAATATATAAATTTATTTTTATTAGAATTTGGTTATTGTGATTATCAATAACAAAACCTGAAATGAGTAGATGTCCCGACACGACTTGTGTGAACGTCACAGTAAAGCACATACGTCAATTAGGAGACGAATATGGGCGAAGCATCCCGTGGTATACGTTCATCACATACGTACATCTCATGTATGTGTTTACGCTTCTTGTGTCCTTCACTACAGGGAACTGCTGGTTCATAGCGGCTGTCGCTACCCTCACGACATGCCCGCCAAAACAGTTTCAACGTGTTGTGCCCATCGATCAGCAATTCTACGGCGACTACGCCGGCATATTTCACTTCAACTTCTGGTGGTACGGCAAGTGGACCGAAGTGATAATCGACGATTACCTCCCCTGTGACGACCGCGGTTTGGTGTACTGCCGCAACCGTGACCAGCCCAATGAGTTTTGGGTGGCATTACTTGAGAAAGCCTACGCGAAGTATGTTCTTTTAAACATGAATTAATGCTACAAATTTCCTTGTAAGATCGCCGTTTATGGTTTCATACATTTGAACGTTCACTCCCTTCGATTTTCAGTGTACTTCAAAAAGGATCAAAACCTAAACGATATCAACGTCCATTTTTAGTCGTTGATCAACGGCAGCTTACGTAAACTATAACGTCCATCTGTATGGTCTACTCCCGCCCATAAACTGTTTAATCGTAAATATCGCTATTACCACCAGACCACGCGCTTCTATGCTATGAGATTGTGCATGTAGTAATAACGGATGTCATTTATTTACGTAAGACTGAACGGAAGTTACGAGGAGCTGAACGGAGGCAAACTACAGGACGCCCTGATGGATTTAACTGGTGGCATTGCAGAGATCATTAGCCTCAAGGACAAAGGCAGTGTGCCTACTGATCTGTACGACACGATACTGACTGCCCATCGCATGAACACCGTGATCGGCGGGTCGATCCATGTAGGTATACTGAATACCATATCACGCCAGCAGTCACCCCTCTTCGCTTACTGTTTCTGGGGCTATTTCATATACATTATACTATATAGGCTATTGCTTGACAAATCTACGACATGTCACAAAAAAATCTCTGCGCATGTTATAGTGACTCTGAAATATATTATAAATCTCCATATCACCGATGCTGATTTAACGATTTAAATATGGAGAGGCGAGAGCACTATAACGTGGTTTGATGGATTGTGGCCCTTCATCTTAACCGCCTGATCCGATTATTGCAGTCGTATTACTACTCCGTTGTTGCTTTAGACAATCTAAACGAGGTCCGTATACTTCTACGCATACTTCTACCACATCATGGGAGTAGTCATCAAGGTCTCTATCTCACCGGGCTGATTACGAAACACACGATGATTTCACAAATTAATGTCATGACTAGCGATTGGTGATTCTTGGTAATGTAGATGTAGCTGGGCGATCCCATTTGATCCTGCAATTTAGGAGGATATATATAAATATAGCTCCCTTTCAGAAACCTCGTACGTCGACATCGGCGAGCTCTCGCGAAATTCGAAAACAGAACGGTCTGTACATGGGTCACGCTTATAGCATCACTAAACTGGCTAAGGTGAGTAGGAAACGAGGTAATGAAAGTATATATACCCCGTCGTTTGGTCATGATCCTCATGATAATCCCCTTATGTGTTCATCGCGTTTGTAAATGTTCTTACATGCATGATTAGATGTGAATCGCGTAATAAAACGGACAGAAACCTTCTGACTTTTTTCGACGATTAATATTAACTAGAAGTGAGTCGTGATTTACTTTTGCGGTTATCTTATTTGCCGATACTCGTCTAGGTTGTTTCGGGAGACGTGACACACAACTTGTTGAGGGTGCGCAACCCGTGGGGGATGGGCGAGTGGAACGGCGCATGGTCTGACGAGTACGTGTAATTGACCTGTAGTTGTGACCAGTTAAGGCTGTGGTCCTAGAAGTGTTTCAAAATAATTTGACACAAATTATTGAATCATCGTGTGGATCATCGTGTTGTTATATCGTGAAATATACGAAGAATAAACAGGTAACATCTCCTCGGCGAAGAGATTAAAATTAACCTCCATAAATATCCGCAAGTGTACTTGATACACAGGAGTTTGTTCTGATGTTAATCTTGATTATCAGCAAAGATGAGCACTACGTTGGTAGTAGATTTTCGCGGAATACAAGTGACAATATATTATCAATATATTATGTTACCTATTTACGTATTTCCTTTAGATGGAGGTCATCCGTTCTGTTTTTTTATCGGCTATA
The DNA here is from genome assembly GCA_011762755.2 of Epimenia babai. Lineage (NCBI taxonomy): Eukaryota > Metazoa > Mollusca > Solenogastres > Cavibelonia > Epimeniidae > Epimenia > Epimenia babai. The sequence continues at coordinate 6,552 of WURV02001255.1, forward strand.
TTAAACACAATGTTCTTGTGAGTCAACAGCGATTGGTCCGTAATCGTTTTATTGGAAGTGGGGTGGGGTATATAGAAGTACACAGATAGTATACTTTAACGCTCTACCTTTACAGTTCGACTGAAATCAAGCGGTTATCAGACGCAGACAAGAAGAGACTAGATATTCAGAGGCGACGCGACGGCGAATTCTGGTACGTCTGTTCGTGTTACAGCCTGTTTTAATAAGAGCACGATTTTTGTGCATACCATATGAGAAAAAAGATATGCAATGAATGTGATGTATGGTACATTTCATAGGTATTATATACGGCGGTGTTCGCTAAAATAACGGTCACCACAGATCGAAATCTTCCGTGGATTTGCAACGGCTTTCAACAAATAGAATCGTAGAGTACCTACAAGAACGAGATTTCAGGATTTTGACGTATTCGGCGTTCAGGCGATAGTGTCCCCAGACTGAGGAGAGTCCCATGCCGATCATGCGTAGTAGATTTGACCTATACTGAGCACCCTCGAAGACGACTCCGCCGAAGATTCTTACCCTCCCCCAAACATGCACGACTGACATTTCCACCGTTAATAAAGTTGCACTTAAACTTGACCTCGCCATTTTCCTGTTTTCTCGCGCACGCTTGGCAACGACGGATGTGGTTTAGCCACTTCCCGAGTTTTAGACCATCTCAAGAATGATAAACTTTGCAAGACTGTATATTGTACATGCTGATATCACATCTGAAAATTGGCTAACGCATCTGCACAATTCACTTTACGCATGACACGATAGAATTAACGTTATGTGACTTATGCCATACATAATATGGTTATTGGTATTAATTGAACCAATCGATTGAACAGATCGACAACTCCCTATAGACCAATACATCCCTTGACTGTAACTATAATAGTCCGAAATGGGTGTGTTTTCTCCATTCTTTGTACGTCACTCGCGTAGGATCGACTATGGCGACTTCTTGGCGAACTTCGACGAGATTCAGTTATGCCATCTTCAGCCTGACAGCATGACGAAAGAACTCGCGATTGATGATGTACGTTACCCGCCGCATCGATAAGATTGTCGTATTGGTTCACTCACGCTTCAGTCCGATTTAATTTGTAACACTTATGAAAAATCGATTGTAAGTTTATTCAAAATGCTTACTCGTCTCTGCTTTGATTAGATCATACTTGATAAATAGTTTCCAGTTGGGTGAATGGAAATGAAATGTTACACCTTTCTGAGGCTACATTAGTATTAGAACATTTCACCTCCCATTCTCATCATGAATAATGAGTATATTACCTTCGTTATAATTGTTCAATTCAAGTCCACCCTCGTGGACACTGATCATACTTCTACAGAACATACAGGTACTTATACGATATAAGTGCATGTAACCCACGCAAAACGCCGAAATGCCCACCGTAGGACGTCACGTGATTATAAAGTGTATCAATGATATAGGTATGATATAATTATATAGCAATTTCTGCAGGAAAAGAACGAATGGCAAGTATCCATGCATCATGATTCTTGGGTTCGAGGTTTGACCGCAGGAGGATGCGGGAACGCCCCATACCAAGGTCAGTATCATAACGTGCAATGGAATGGAATGTAGAAGTAAAGCAAATTGTTATTGATATAGCTTCTAATCGGTAGCGGCAAAGATTGGGCCATATGGGGCCATATGGAACAAGAGTCCTAAGAGACAATAAAACGTTTATACCCGTCATTTGAAAGCTGCTTGGAGTCACTTGGAAATTTTATACACTTTATATATTTTATATCCTATTAAATACGGTCGGAGAGCAAATATAAATGAAGTTGTTGCCAATGCCAATTCTTTTTATCGGTAAGGTGGTGTATCGTGATATCTCTAGTTGCATTAATCATTAAGTACGAGTGGCATTTCATCGCAGCAACACGAGTATGCGCTATAGGACAACGATAATATGAGGAGATGCTGACGCAAATTACAGACGAATTGCCGATGAATTGTTGCAGACTGAAGTCTAATTACCAAGCGCTATACAATTGCTGCACTTTTACATGGTGCATGGTACCGCCCACAGATCTTTACTGGAAAAACCCGCAGTACCACGTGAAGCTGGAACAGCCCGACCCATCCGACGGGAAATGCACTTTGGTCGTCTCGCTCATCCAGAAATATTGGACGAAGCGCCATCATGCCGCTATCGGCTTCGACATTTACAAGGTACACTATAATAAAACAGTAAGATATGTCTATTAAATTTGAGAGTTTCTACATATCTACAAATATGGCCCTGGGTAGCCCATCCAGTGTGGTTATATGAGAGCTCCTTCCCTGCGAAATATGGAATATGCGTCAACTATCAAAGAATTAGCGATCTGTGAGCGTTAGGAACCCGTGGTGTAAATGGACGGAAATCAATTAACTGGCCAGACTCAGTGGATTTTTCACTACAGTATTTTATCCCCACCCCAAGTCAGGCTAATCAAATAGTCGTTTTAACCACACAGGCTGGCTTTGCGGAAGTGGGCCCAAGAATGGCCTACGCAACAATTACCTAGGCCTGTTTAACTAACTACTGTACAGAGAGACGCCTGTTATAGAGTTTCAAATCGTATTTAAACACGAACGTATTTAAACTGAGTATACATTATATAGTTATATAGTCAATATAGGCAAAAAGTAACCTAATGTAGCCTCAATTCACAAAATGTCCAGAACATGTGTTGTATTCATTTATTCAAGATGGACGCTGAAGAACCGGAACCCCTCGATAACGAGCGTGTGTCTAGAAGTTCTTTGACACTCTGGCAACGACCCAAGATGTACCAGTACTACCGCGACATGTGCACCCGTTTTCGAGTTTTGCCAGGCGTCTACACAATTATTTGCAGCACGTTCGAAGCACATAAGGAGGCCGAGTTCTTACTGCGCATGTACTCGGAGAAGCCTGCAACAAGCGGGTAAGTTTCTTTCTCGCTACATGGCTAACATTAGTTATTATTGAAATCATATTTGTTCACATTATATGACACCGTCTCTACCCTCGTGGCGTATTTTCTGCCTATTCACGTGGGTTTTAATGCATTTTACGACGTTTTCCATGCGCTTAAGGTTTCTATTATCTTGTGTCTAAAAGCAGGCAAGATGAATCAAGCGTTGACCTCTGTAGGTTTCCTGCAAACGTCGACTAGATTGGTATATTTACTCGTTTTCAGGTTGACTCCTCCTGAAGACACCCAGAAAAGCGGACTACTCAACGTGAGTAATCGTTTCTGGATTTATGAATGGTAATAGTGAGAGTTCTCCATATACGTACTTCCTTGGTTGAGGTTACTAAGAAACTGCTTACTCATGTCGCAAACTCGGCTCAATCTTCGTTGACGATTCTTTTATCCAGTGAGATAGCAATATAAATGAGATGTGATCGCCATACCCTCGGCATCAGAGACACACCCGCAAATTACCTTATTTCACCTCACCGAATAGTGACGTAAAACACTATTAATGTCGTTACGATAACTGGGTGTATGCTTATGGAAGTCTGTATATTATTATCACATCCGTCATAATGTTGTAAGGTCAACCAGCTTTTACAACCAAAGACCAAGGATGTCGTTAGCCAAGCATTCCATGCTCATTGCGGAATCGACAAACAAGTTAATTCACACGAACTCTGCGCCATTCTCCGACAACTCTTTGACAGAGGTAGATCTATACCGACTCGAATCGAGTGATTCTGAATTTCTCGTCTGTTTCACTTCATATGTCATCATATGTGTAAATTGTAAGACATAATACTCTTTACTAGATGTTCCTATTTTTTTGTTAAATCAAGTGAGGTGTATTCAAGTCTCTCTTGGCTGGTTTTAGCCAGTGTGTTTTTAATCTTTTTTATTTAGTTGTATGGTTTTTACCTTCTGTAAGCGAGCTTGGTAAGTACATCATCTGGCAGCTTAATTATTAAATTTTGTATCCAATTCTATCTGTGTTTAGAGGCCTACCAAATAACGGCATTCTTTCCATTTTCTGTTTGTTATGTAGTAGGTTCATTGTTGGGCTGCAGTTAAATAAAGCGAGGAAATTACACATACAATCCTTCAATACACAATTACGTACATATTATACAGTTGTGAGCAAGGCATATATCACACATTGCTCACATAGTGTTGGCTTTCATGGCAAAAATTCTGGCAAGATTAATCTACATTATTATATATTACCATTTTATGTATAGAAGTTATTTCCTATAAAACGCATCGAGTGTATTGATATATCACAGACCTAGGAGAGGAAAGCCGCCTGAACTTAGAACAGTGCCGAAGTCTTCACGTGATGATGGACGTATCCTTCCTTTACTTCTAAATATCCGTTATAGCATTACTATAACTGCTATACAAGACAGGATTTACGCATTTTAATCACGTATCTTTAATAACTCGATATTTAGATATTTGTTATACACGTCAGGATGGACGAATCTTTTACTTCTCTATAAGTACGCCTAATAGCTATTTTTTCATGCACGTCAGGGTGAACACATCTTTTACATATATCTAGCTGTCATGCACGTCAAGATGCATCCTTTACTTGCCTTTATGTTATTGCACCTTTTTCTCCCTTATAAAATTAAATTATAGCTATTGTGTAAGCACGTCAAGATGGACTTATGCCCTTATAATCTTCCAGCTAGCTTGCATAGCGTCAGGTGGACGCATCCTGATATCTAATTTAAAACATTAAATAGGATGTACATATCTTTAACTCACGTCGCACAGCTCGACAAGTCGGGATATCTTGGACTGGACGAAGTAAGAGACATGTGGAAGAATCTGAAGATTTACCGCGTGCGTCTTATCTGCGGTATTTTGGTATAATGTTGCGTATAATCAGCATCATGCTTCGTGGTTTCAGAGCACCATGTCTAATATATAAACTAATAATTAGTATTATTTTTTAGCCTTTTTCCTCTAACCCTATTTCACCCTACGACAAAAACAGACCGGTACGTATCGTATTTGGTATATAGTTATGAACAAACATTGGTCTTATAATGAGTTATAGTCTGTCGAAATAAATTAAAACGAATGAAAAGTCTTGACCAATTGACCAACTGATATGATTCACACAAGCTTTCATACATAAGTATACCTCGTCAGGTGTAATCATTAGCTTGTGTGAATCATTATCTCGGTTAGTCAATAAAATTTTACCTTTTCTTTTTGTCTCATGCGATATTGCTAACGCGGCAACCCACATTTCTATCTCAGTTATCTTTGATTAAATCTTACTTTTAAATGAGTAAATCAATTAATTACTAACACTTAAGTGACAATGGTGCCAAAAACATGTTGATTTTATTCTTTGGCAGAGCATTTTCGCGACCTTTGATAAAGACCGGTCGGGTAGTGTAGACACGTTCGAATTAAGCAAAATGTTCCGCGCTCTTGGTTCGTACAGATATCGGATACACTCTTTCATTCAGCATGTGTACGTCTGCATACACATGCTGCACCTATTTGCGTATATTCCACATTTATGCGGCAATAGACTAGAATTTACTGGTTTTCTACTTCATCAATGGCCCTGGAAACGAGCCTAAGCGCTGTATGCTGTATACACGACGAACGGATTAGCTTTTTATTGTGAGGAATTGCGAGTGAAAAGCAGCGAATCTAGACAGTCTTGGTTTCAATTACTACTCGACACCCTACATACAGACAGCCTACATATGTCGCACACTCTGTTATATCCATGATATCTGATGCTGCGATAGCGGAAAGATAAGAGCTTCAGAGAGTATTCGTATACCATATAGGTTATATTCGTATACCCGAAAAGGCCCTGAAAACGCGGGTGTTTCGACTCTAACAGCCACGCAAACATTTCATGTCACACTTTAAAACCAAATCGCCGGATACAACAGGTATCCATTGTGGAATATTACCCATCATGCTCCAAACAGTTTCACAATAGATATCTACAGGTGTTGTTCCGAAGAAATTTACTCGTAGTTAACTCCAGATCAATCGGTATAGGATGAAGCGGGTAAATACAATTTATATAGTCTTCGATCAGATATTGTCGGTGAAATGTTATACAATTCACTCTATTAATTATCAAGTCTCTTAAATAGTCTCTTATATTTCACGGACAGGTTTACCGGTAAACATCGCCGTGTTAAAAACGATCGTGAGACGCTACGGAAATAGAGATAACAGCCTGACACTCGAAGACTTTATCATGGTCGTGTGCAAAATAACTTCGCTCTTTTGTGAGTTTTGATTTGCCCTGTGTGTCGGGGTTTTCTGACTATTGGTTTCTCCATGGGTTTGTACGTCTGTCTGTAGCTTTGTGACTGTTATTGTGTGTTCGTTTGGACGTGGTATGTGTTCTTTAACTTCGTTTGTGTCCTCGTGTGTAACAGTATCTACCTGTTACTCGTTTGTTGTTGTGTCCCTGTCACTTTCTGCCATTACGGTATGTGGGTACATGTATACATGAGTCGGCCTGCCAGTGCATGAATAAATGCTAATGTGTCAATGAAAGAATCGTCTGTGTTTGTTTGTGCCTTTTCCTTCGCATAACATCCATCTCGCCAGCTTGAAATTTTGCAACTAAAAATCAATTCCCATACACATGTTGCAGACACTTACAGCGACCTAGGCAGCAAACAAGGCAATCCCCAGGGTCCTGTAAGCTTCACCCTAGATCAGGTGAGAGTCGAGGAGAGGAGGCGATGTATGGAATCAATATATAAATATATGGGATCGCTCACTGACCTATGATCATTAGAGGTTTTTTAATATAAAGAACATATATCGTGATCTAAATTGAACCACCTCGAGTGAATCATCGTAACTAACTATGCCCAAAAGCATCCCGTCTGTATCTTACAAAAATAATAATTCGGCCTTTTGTATTCTAAGGCGTGACTTCCTGACCCCAGCGCATCTACTTTCGATTTTAATCATATATGTTATATAGCGACAAATTTACATTTATTGAAATTATTGTATAGAAAAGTATACATACGACGATGGTACTTAAACATGAAGATATTCAATTTTTGATACACACTTTGTATGTTGCAGTGGCTAGAGCATTCGCTTTTCTGCTGAATCGGATAGAAGCAAGGGATACAACTCCGGCACAAAATACCGTAGTGAATGGGTGGATAATTTATAAGTTACATTTCGTCGTGGATGAAAAATGCATGTTTTTCAATGCAACAAAAAACCGGGCGTGGTGGATCGCCTACAAACTTTATTCATCTCGGAAGAGACCAAAGATGTTCCGTCAAAGCGCCATTTTCTAAAGAATTTTTGGACCTCTGAATACTTCGAAAGGAAGACCCGAGGATAAAGAATAAAATTCTTGGTGAATTAATTGACGTTTCATCGATTCCCAATAAGTATACCTCTGTTATTCCCAATAAATCATAGGCTTACTGCTGTATACTATGAATTTCTCTCAAGATCATAGCTCTGGTTCCAGGAAAAATACTCGAATATTCTCGAAAGTTCCCATAAAAAATCTTTTTGAGACTAATGAATTTTATTCATAAACGAGCTTTCGCATATATGTAATGTGCTTCGTCAGGCTTATGGAAAGAAATAGATTTCCATCTCCTAACGAAAGCTTATATGTCAGTGGGATAATATAGGAGCGCAACCTCTGAGGAAGTCGTAATATACAAGGAAGGCGTTTATACGAGTGTCAGGCGGCACTAGGGGGTGGAGCTTGAACCTTCTCGCCCTGCTAGTTTATTTAAATGTGCTTTGCTTTATAAATATTTCCTGTTCTAACTCAACTATTCTATAACCACCAAGATGGCAGTTCCCCTCGAAGGTATATATAGATATGCACAATGAACGGCATCGGTAAAAATTACAAAATATATAAATTGATCGACATAGTGCCGAAGTTGACTATGCTGAAACTGCAGAAAACAATATGCCGAAGTTGACTATGCTGAAACTGCAGAAAACAATATTCCGCGATTTCATAAATGTGGCAAGCCTAACACACCTGCCCGTGGTATTCTTCATGCATCTCGTCCCCGGGATGTCAGTGCCGTTGCACTGTTGTATACGGTATCCCTGCAGTCGTTTGTCAATGTTACATTACTGTAACCATTTTGCTCACCGACAGTTCGCTGTCGTGTCATACAGTTAATGCGGATCAATTCGTTATCAATATGATAAATTTGCAGACTCGTGCGCTGTACGACTCATGTTCTAGCTGCCATGGTAACTACATTGATCGTTCAGCCTTGTATACACCTGTGTTAAATGATATTAATAGCCTTGCTAGGCCTATGTAACTATAGTTTTTGTTAATGAATGTGTGGGCAATAAAGCGCGCGGAAATGGGAATATATGGTTGAATATGTTGAATAAAAAGGAATTAAAAGTTGACGTGAATACAACGAGCAGCGACTAATGGTGCAATTGTGGTGTGTAGCATAGCTTTCTCTATAGTCACGCGTTCCCTCCAGTTAATTAGTTGACAATTGTCATAAAAAATATCAGATATCAAAACTACCCAAGTGGTCACACCCAACCTTTTCCTAATTTGTTATACATCAAGAAATTAAAAAACATACCAGACGTGCTGTGTAAATTTATATCTACATTTACAGATACAATGGTAGTATACAATGCACAATACTTTAGGCATCAACTATAAATAATACCACATTTACTCGGGTAGAAGATGCATATAAGACCGACACGTTACTAAATACATATATAGATGTGGGTTGCCGTGTCAGCCGTATCGGATAAAACGAAAAGTAAATGTAACACCTTATAGGCTATCTTAGATAAATAATTAACGCAAGCTTTCCTATAAGGATACTTGTAGCCTATAAGGTGTTACGTTTACTATTCGGTAAATACATATACTCAAGTAACGACATAAACTGTGGCAGGCGTAACCAAACGTTTTATTGTATTCTAAGCTATAAACACAGTGAAAACAGTTTACAAAATGTGGGTTGCCGAAAAAACTGCGTCTAGTAGACCGTAAAAACCACCGTTACAAGATTAAAGCGGAGTTGCGAAATATTACGTAGCATTTAACAGTGACGTGAATTCATATTACGTAAACAAAGTTCGTGGGACTACGGGAATTTATAAAGCTTCAATAATGGGAAGATGCGGGTAGACTAACTATAAACACTGTGATACATGGGATGTGTTAAAACGACGGCCGGGGTATACATAGTCCGAAATTATACGAACACCAGAAATATTCAGAACAAATAAACCATGTATAATACATCATTAACTTTATATTGAGCGGAGTAACTTCGTACTATATGCAATTGTTAAATCAAACGATTGGGGTTTCTGCAAAATAGGTGCTTGCACGCTATATTTCATTTCCTGGTACTCGAACCCACATTCTCCACATATTGGGTGTGGTCCTCTAACAGCAGATCTACAAACTACAGATATCAAACTCAGTAACCAGACCCGTCATTTGGAGAACGTGGATTCGGACCACACCCATTTTTTCTGGCCTGTCTAATTAGGGGATTGCGCTTGTTAGTAACATATGATGGAAATAATTTATAATTATAAAAGAGGATACGAATCAGCGGGAATACACTGCATGGAAAATAGGGAGTTGAACAATATTGCAATGCCTTTATTGCATGTGTCGATAATCTGAATATTAGACATTTGTCAGTACCTAAAATATAAAAACTATATACGCATTAGCGTTAACGGACTCTGGCTAGAAATTACAATACAGCGACTAAGGTAATAGCAATATTATTGAAATGCCCATATATAATTAGACGTTTGGTGCGTGAAACGGCGGACGCAGAGCCGGGTTACTTTTTCGTACTTGACGTGTCGTACTGATAACTTTCCGTTCCGCCGTGTCCGAAACCTAAAAAACACTGCGTATGTAGCAGTTGTACGCCAAGTTTCCATGTCAAATGTCGGTTTACATGATCTCCATGGAACCACCAAAACAATGGATACCTCTCTAGTAAGCCGATTGAAATCAAATGTGAGGAATCCGTTTATATATTTAACGAGCAGAACATATAACGTAATACATAAATGGATTGTTATACTAGTTTGCTTCTGTTAACCGACTCGCCCATTATATTACTATGCAACTCGAAATGGCGTCTCAACTACTGCAATAATGTAGCCTATAGATACAGTTTAAATAAATGAAAACAATTATTACGATTACGACAACAGTATAGGGGGAAGCTGTGCCACACAGGTACGCGGTTACGTCTAATTGGGATATAGGACAGGTGTGTGCGAATGACACGGGATCTCGACGAACACATAAAACAACAGCAGGAAGGCGTGGAGTCTGTAGTCATGTACTGCACACAAAATAAATTAAACCTAATATTGTGCCGCAAAACGTAGACATATACTCATTGGATTAAAGCTGACAGTTTACTATTGTATAGTCTTCTCTCGGTTATCTGACAGTCTAAACGCCCGAAGGTTCTCGCGTTGGCTACGGTTAACCAAGGATACATAGTAAAGTGTATGGGTGCCACATTACCATCTACGATTCTACGTTATACGCGGAATATTCCCATGCAATTTTAGCGTATGAGTGTTAGAACACGGCACGAACAATGTCTACGAACGGAGGGGCGCGCCACTTACCCTAGTAGACTCGCATTGTTGCACCTGCCGAGCGCATAAAGTACACCGACAAAATTATTTACCTTGGCGTGGTGAATACTAAGTATAATATAACTAACGATACTCCACCAAAATTTTACACGGTCGGGCCTTTTAATGCATACACAATGCTGCGGGCTGACTGGCTGTCGGCCGTTCTAGTATTACAATCTAAACGAGATTATGACGAAGGCTAAACCGCACAAAACAACGAGATGCACTGAGATGGGTGGCATTTTTCCCTGGCGACGTTACCTTTGCTTGTCTGGCCCGCGCGTCGATTTCATTATGATAATAAAACTACAAACAAGAGTATCACTTTACCTAAAGTGGCTGGCCTTCGCTTTGAACCTCTTTGAACTGTGAATGTCGTGCCAAAGGAATTGCGATTATTAACAGAATTGATGGTAGATATTTATAATGAGAGTGTGTTAATGGATAAAGGTGGTTGGTATATAAACTTACCGCCAGGGCCAAAGCGAGCGGCGTAGCAGGGTTTGTCGCAATATAGCTTCCCCTCGTGCTGTGAACACAACAATAACACCTTACTCACAGCGTATGTCGACAATTAACAATTCATAGAAAATATCTTTTTAACTAATTAACATAAAAATAAATAAATCCGATATAACATTAAACATAATAAAGACGAAAAAGAAGAAGCAATATCACAAGGATTGTGATGCTTGTAATTATTAATTTTTATAGCGCGTAATATAAAAATAAACACAAAGCGTCAAAATGCAAAGCGTCAAACCGAGATTAAAAGGTAGGCCTATTAACAAGCGGGTATATACTCATAATCGGATGCATGGAGTTACCTGGGAATGGCTGCCTGGAGTTAAGGTCTTATTGCACGCGCAGCATTTTAGGCAAGACGCGTGGTAATCCTTCCCGTATGACGTCTTCTTCTCGGCTGTGAAACAATGACGAGGTCAAAAGGCAATGACGACGTCAAAAGGGCAATGAAGACGTCAAAAGGGCAATGAAGACGTCAAAAGGGCAATGACGACGTCAAAAGGGCAATGACGACGTCAAAAGGGCAATGACGACGTCAAAAGGGCAATGATAACGTCAAAATGGCAATGTCGTCGCCAAAGAAGAAATATCGCCCTCAAAGGAGAACTGTCGTCATCAAAAGGGCGAAGCCGTGGTCAAAGAGCACTGTCGGCGTGAAAAAAATCCGTGTGTAAAAAAATCGGTGTAAAAGAAGACAATGTCAACGTCAAACGGACCATGTCATCACCAAAGGGCACAAGGTGATGCCGACGTGAAAAGGGCGTGGTAAAATGGCAGTGTGGCCGTTAGAGAGTCAATACATTCCTAAAATCAGACACCGTGTATATACGGTAAGAGGGACCGTTAGCATGGTCGTCGTATAAAAATAGCGAGGTTAACTACGATAACCGCCGCTCTAAAGCGACTGCCAATGGGAATAATTGGCCTTATTATATCATATTATCACAATGAGTTATCACGTACGGGTAATGAAACAGTTATTACTCCTAAAAACTTCCATGTATAGTTTTATGCAGTACAGAGTCCACTCTCACACCCACAACAATCATTTCTCAAATGAAAAAAGCATAATACATCGACCACTGTAACATCGCGAGCGTGATACCAAGTTATTCACTGTAATAACACATAAGATAAGGCAATAGGCCTACGTTGTTAGCGTGACATGCCAAGATAAACTAGGGTTCCATCGTAAAAACTCGTTGTATACGATACATCCGTGTACTTAATAAGAGAATGAGATGGCATAGTTTTATGGCTACTCGATTAATGATAGTGAATATTTGCCTGAGCATCATTTTACGAATTTAACAATAACCCACTCCAATTCAAATATTTTTTTCAGTGCTCAGAGCGCGTAAATGTTGTTGTTTATTGGAAGGCGCGGGAAAACTGCCTGGTATGTGCGGATTCTAATGAGCGACCTCACGCGTGACCGGCCGCGCATTTCACCACAGTCCGACCCCATTGGCGCCAACGCGACATAGCACCTGGCCGAGTACTGTTCAATGCGATAGCTCGTTTCGGGAGTAATTTTTCGTTTAGTCGGTATTATTTCGTTCAGTCATGAAGGATTTAGGGAAGGTTTAAGAGTATTGAAACGGACTGGACGTTGAGCAATGCGAAAGATGCATAAGTAGGCAAATTTCGACTCCATTTACGGTTCGTGACGGAGGAATGGCCTGAATTAAAATATTCAGCCTATAGGTTATGTTAACGTTATCTCCAAATACGGAAATAAAAGTTTACGCCTGATAGCCTAATTAAGATGAAGATTTACCGGCATTCCATACAAGTATGGTTTATCAGGTGTAATAAAACAGTTAAAACTTAATCAAGCCAAAGAACGCTTAATCGAATCAGGTAGTGAGTCCACCGTCGTTACAAATTACAGTACATTGGATTATTCTGTTTGTGTACGACATAAAACATCTGTCCCACTGTACAATGTAGCCCGCGGTTTTTATAATGAGCAACAAAATTATCATTCACGTCTCACTAGTCCACGCCGATGTGAATCCTTTAGCGGGCTGCTATACTACGTAGCCTTAATATCACTGGACTGTATTTCGGGACTGACTGTTGTGGGCATACAGTTCACTCTGTGTGGTAGCTACTATAAGTCAATCTCTGTGATAAATAGAATAATTCACCCATTGGTTCCGTGTGTGTTTTCGTTATGTGTGCTTCCTCACAGACACGTCGTTGTACACACTTTGTTGTGTACATATTGCTGCGTAACACTTGCTTGTGTGCGTCGCGTTAGGCACACTTCGTCACGCGTGCATCCATATGCATACGTTTTGTGTTTACTTCGTTATGCAAAATTCGTTATGTACACTTCGCCATGTATACCTTGTTATGTATAATTCGTTATGCACATTTCGTTGTGTATGAAATGAAATTGAAATAAAATTTATTTGTTTAGTCTACTTATTAGCAGAGCTGTCAAACACACTTTACATGTATACGTCGTTATACACATTTCGTTGTGTATACTTCGTCATGCACACGTCGTTATGCATACTTCGTTATGCATACTTCGTAATGCATACTTCGTAATGCACACTTCGTTATGTACACTTCATTATGTATACTTCATTATATATAGTTCATTATGCACACTTCGTTGTGTATATTTCGTCACATTACGCATCCCTATAATAATTATTTGTCCCCTATCGTGACAATCGATTTCTGAGAAAAAATGGTTTAGTTGTGGACTGCCTCCTGCTTTTTAAAGCACTACTGTACTACCCCGCTGTGAGGTATTGCGTGCTATTCGTTACATGTTAAAACAAGAGCGCGGGTATCGGTCGTGGTGTATTGATATATTAGTTTTACTATGTTACACTCATAGGCTGCGTTGTAGTGGGCAATGCTAACTTTTCAGTATCAAACGACTGCGGCTAGGCGACCTAAATACAGCTACGTTATTGTCTGTAGTGATAACGCACTGTAGTAATCGTAGAGACTTACCGAAGAAGACAGTTTTGTTACACGTCGGGCAAATAGACGACATTTTAATGAGTGGTAGCTAAGGCGCAAACAGTGAAGCAAGAAATAGCTAAAATGTAGTTATCAAAACGGCGCAGGACGCGGTTTACAAAAATATATACCCGGTAATGAGTGTGTTAAAAGCGACCGCACCCTTCGCTAGTACAAGACTGTTGCCCGAGTCTAGCGTGCAATGTTTATACAGTACAAGCCAATGATATACGACGGTCTCATTGAAATGTATTAAATTAATGGTACGATTCAGCCAATGACAGAGTTCAGGGAACGGTCCTTATATGGCTAAACGATAACGAAGCGCAAAAGGGGGACGTCATCATCTTTTCATGCCGTTTTAACAACCAATTATGCCCCCTTGAATAATAACAAGAGGTCAATAAGTTTATTTTACCGGATTGGCAATGCAACGTTATTTTGTGTATTATTTGCCACATTCATACAGTCCATAGACCAAGTGGATCTTCTGAGGCCGAGAAAAATACCGCCCTATACACCACGTAATAAGATATTGGCTGTTTGAAATGTGATATATGCATATTTATTATTCTTAATTCTTGGTCAACAAGAAATAAACTAAGAGTGAACTGGAGCAAAAATGAACGCCAACGAAAGACACGGTTCAATTTACTTGTATGGCGCTGAACTGTGACAAATAATTGATATTTTTTCGCCCCGATTTTTTACAGCAGACATAAGACAAAGGACATACGAATTTTATATTAAGCCAGATATTTTGCAAAGAGTGGTAATATCGGATATGCCAAAAAAACTAGATACGACCAGTTAAACATACAGCACGACCATTCACTTTCACTAAATGAGTTCAAAAACCAATACGAAAGGCTTTTAGGCGTGCATAAATAGGGGCTTTATTCGATGACTATAATAACAATCATCATTAAAATGACTATAATTAACAAAATTAAGAATATACTGAAAATCAGTTAATATTCCATTTAGCCTGCCACAGAGAGTGTAGGCTGCACATCAATCGACAATGAGTTTCTACAGTCAACAAGAGTGAATTTCTATAGTCAACAACTGTGAATTTCTATAGTCAACAACTGTGAATTTCCACAGTCAGTAACAGCGAATTTCCACAGTCAGTAACAGCAAATTTCTATTATGAGTAACAGTGAGTTTCTATAGTCAGAAACAGTGGATTTCCATGTATGTATTATGTATATGTATAGGCTGATTACTGAGGTATTCGTTGCGTGGGCCATCCTTGGCCCTATACAAAGCTAGTCTTATTAATGTGGTTAACGCAACAATTTGATTAGCCTCACTTATAAGGGGTGGGGGGAAACACCTAGTGGGCAGACAATTGACAACCTTTTTCCATCCACGCCACTGGTTCCAAATGTCTAGATACGGGCTGCATATGTCACACACTCAGCTAAGTCTATGTAAGGTCAATGGTTATTTACAATGAGATGACGACATAGCGGGGAGGTAAGCGACATACAGATCATATAAAGAGCATCTGACACACAGCAAACATCAGAGGGAGAAAGCCCTAACAGAACCGCACTGCAAGGGCTACCCAGACCCCCATGGGCAATGGGGTTTAAGGCGCTTTCAGCCCGAAAAACGCCATGGTTAGTATACTGGTTAGAGCGGGAATTGAACCAGGGACCCCTGGATTCAAAGTCAAATGCTATAACCACTATGCCAACTGCCCCTAGTTTCAATAGTCACTAACAGTGAATTTCTATAGTTAATAATGGTGAGTTGTCCACAGAGAATTATAAAGTTAAAGATATAATATACAATAGATTATATACGGACTTGTGGCCCTTGCTCCCTGTGTGACCTTTAGCATTATAATAGACCACCACTATATTCCGCGGTGTGATGATCATATGGAATTAAGGTCTTTTGAGAGCTTATCTAATGCAGTTAACCGAGAGGTAGGGCATTGGACCTCGTAATGAAGAGGTTGCGGGTTCAAAATCAATCGGTTTTTCTGTTACGATGTTCTTCAGCAAGTCATTTATCCCCAATCGCAGGAGTGAACCCATCTCTAAAATGGGTACACATTTGATATTCTCTTTTACAAAGGATAAGTGACTGCTGAAGGTATTGTATATGCGCTGAATAGCTGCAATAACCATTCATTGTTAGAGGCACTTGAAAACCTTAGTTGGCTGATACTTGCAGTCTATTAATGTTGTACTTTCCCTTTTTAGATAATTTTTCCTTTAGTAGATGAGTAATTTTCGTGCATATACCTGAGTCAGGGTAGGCCACATATTTTGGTTGAAATTTAGGTAAATCAGCAATGGTATGGTGGTTGAAAACTGTTCGATGACCATATACTAGAGATTAATATCAAATTATCAATAATAAATAAAAATAATGCTGATTATTATAAATCTTATACATCTCTTGCATGATTCAAACTATATATCCCTATTGGTGTCTAAAATGCATCAAACACTAAAACGCACAAAAGAAAGTCCACATTTATAACTCAGTGCTGCACTGGTCATTTAGAGGTCATTGGTTCACGGCTCAGCATGGTCAGAGATTTTTTTACTGCGTTTTTCACTGTGGTTATGCATAAACAATTACGTTACCACCCATAAATGTAGCTAAAGTTTTAAGGAATTTGCAAAAGTCTCTCTAAGTATGAGATGAGGTTTCGCAGGCCATAGATGTAGTTATCATCTACAGTCGAAGTTGGGTACACGTGGGTAAAGTCGATCATCTTCACAATCGGAATATCCCCAACTGCTACGATATCTCCGCAATCATTGCTGCCACTGTCCGCGAGAGGCATCGAGTTGCCTAGCTGAGGTAGATCCCATTTGTTGCCTTCGCTGCCTGAGTTGCTTGGAATGGTGTTGGAATCTGCGTGGGAAACATTTGAAATGTCGCCGGAATTGTATATGTTACCCGTATTACTGTGGCAGATGCCCTCGTTACCCGTGTTGCTACCGTGGTTGCCTTTGGTACAGGTATCGTCAACAAGGTTTCCTTCGTTATCCGCACACCTACGCTGTTCACCTTCGTAGGCAATTAACAAGGAACTAGCGTAAAATGCGAGCTGCGTTTGTTGACAGAAACAAGCGAGCAGGCGTCTCAGCTGTGTCAGAATGGCCGTCACCGTGTCACGTAACGGCCGGTCCGGCCACCCAAAGAACTTTCCCACGCCTGTCAAAAGCAAATACAAGCTTTTAAACGGCATCCTACAAACAGATATTACAGTTAAATGTCGATATATGACACTGGGCAGATAATATCGGTATGTGTATCACAATATCTGTAACATTACACAACATGCTCCCAACAGACACCCCACAGGCATAAGATAATCCCACTGCTTCGCATTATTCAACCGTTATTATCTTGCTGCATTCAACAAACATCGCCCAATACCGCTGGTGATGCGATTCTAGCCTCCCGATCAAAGTTAAGATTGCTATGTAAACATCAGTTGGTGTTCAGACTACCGACCATTTGTGACCATTTGCCACATTTATTTCATTCAGAGCTGGATTCAAGCATATCCTGAGTAATGAGCACAAATAAGTCAGGGACATCCCATTCCCTACGAGGTCGGAGTACTGGCAAGGCCTAAGTGATCAAAATCTGACTAACGATGCTCAACTGTAATATAATAGGGGACTTGCAAAAATTATAACAATAAAAGGTAAATCCTAATAAGAGGATAACTCCCATAAATAGAAAATGAAGAGAATTGAATATTTTTGTATTTTAAAATAGAACTGAATTTTTGACTCATG
>WURV02001366.1:0-22051 GCA_011762755.2 Epimenia babai
CCTGTACCAAGCATGAACGGTCGCTGAAGTCGCCCGCGAACCTCTGCCCTGAGGAGCCGGATGCGTGAGTTGCGCACATCCGGATCTGTGGGAGCCCTGGGGGAGCAATCCCCCGGGGCCACCCGACATTCCTCAACCTCTTGCCAATCTGTTGTGCCGCAGATGCTGAACTGCTCCTTATGGCTGAGGTCGTCAATTTCAACAGTGCAGCCCAAGGCGCCCACCAAGGACATCGCGACGCATGAAGTCACGAGAATATTCTTCTTCACTGTGTTCTCCTCCTGAGCTTGAGGCTCAGTTGTTGGTTTTCCTGATTCGAACGGTTCGGCTCACTGAAACCACTCGCTTCCGTCCAATGAATAAAGCAACCCTCATGCCAAAGCGGCGCCGCGTCATTGACTACTTTCGATGGCAATCGGAACGAGTTCCGTGAACACATCGAACGCCTCAAACGCAGGAAGAGCCGACCTGTTCCGAACACGGCTCGTGCTATCAAAACGCCGACATAGTAATCGCCGTCCACTTGGCGTCGTCGACGATCACGCGCCCCTTACCGCTCACCGGCGTGCCTCGAAGAAAGTGCGTGCCGAAGTAGGACAGGTCGGTCGAGCCTTCTCCCAGGTTTCCGCCGACGATCGTGTCGTTCAAGATCCAGGCGCCGTTGAAATACCAACCAAGTCCAGAATTGCCTGTCCACCACTTGAGGGCACCTCGACTTGTCCATTCATCAATCAGGTGCCCATCGTTGCGAAGAAACAGCTCCTCTCCGCCAGAAATGCACCCATCCCTACACGCGATTCACAGGTCTTCTTGGAACGGATAAAGCATTTCGAGACCCAGCTCATCTAAGGCAGTCAGATCGAAATCGTCGCTGTCGCGCCCATTGCTCAGCGTGCAGTAGTCGCTGATCGACAAAGGGTCTGGCTCGGTGAGGAGGGTCGTCGTTGCCTGCGTCTCAGAGCCGCATTGAGCCACATCCAGCCTTCGATGTTCATGCTGCATACCAAGTGCATGCCCCAGCTCATGGAGCATCAGCCGTTTGGAACGGGGCAAATTCCCCGGCCAATAGGTTGTCCAAATCTGGATATCTGTTCGGTTGTCCCAGTAGCTCTCTCGGCCATCATTGTCTGGAACAGGAAGGCGAGCGCCAATACCGCCTCGTCGCCCCTGAGGATTCCGGCCTTTGCCCTTTCCTCGAGGGGAACTTGATGGCACGTCCAGGTTCACAAACCGAAACGTAGTCATCAGGAATCTCGGAGGGGCACCATCCGTTGTTGACGACGTTGAGAGACCCCCATTGTTGTCCTGCAATAGCGGACCAGAGTTCGTTTCGTTCCGTAGTTCCGATCGCGTTGGCGGAGTCTTCCGTCGTTACGAAGCAGAGGTTGACGTCATCTCCTTCCCCCCAATAGTCGGACGCCGTAAAGTCGTCATAGGTCGTCGCGTATTGTCGAGTTTGACGTAGCTCGGGAGGCTCTAATGAGCAGCAAGTTGCTAAAGCTCCAACAAACAACAACGCAACCACTTCGATTTGCGAATTCTCAAACCGGGCCATGCAATTCCCTTTTGAGCTATTCCAAAAGCAATCGTCGTGCCGAGCGCATTTGCTTGAGACCGAGGGCCTACGGTTCTCACAAAACGAAGAAAGCACCGATTTTTCAGATCGGTGCTTTCCCGCGTGAAAACGCCAGCGCATTCAAATAGAGCGCAAGGATTTCGCCTGCCGTTCAGCTGCTAGCCAAGAAGTCAGATTGATGGCTTAGAGCAAAAGCTCACTTGTAGATGAGCATCTCATCGATAATGCAACGACTTGAGTTCCCTTTGTGATCCACGTTGGCTCTGACCAGTTTCCCTGAAAGAAGTGCAGCCAACGCAGTCTTGTGGATCAACTCCTTCGAAGGATGACTATTGCTGACGCCCATAAGACGATCACCATTTCCGCAAACTTCTCCGTCCAGTTCGATGTAGAGCGAGCCGCTATCGTTCACGCGTACCTCAAGCACTGCACTCCCTGGGTTGCTGGTCCACGCCGCTAGGGCAGTGCTCGCCCAGAGGCTAGTCGCACCTAAAGTGGCCATAACAAGAGAAACGCGCTTGAAAGTTTTGGTTGTAGTCAGGTTTGACATTGGGTTCTTCCTTATTCGTTTGTCCTATCCAGCAGATAGTATTTGACGGCTATGCCGTTGTTGACTGATCGAAACAAGCGGTGCAAGTACGATGCCAAACGAAAAGGGCACCACAGTCCGGCCCTTCTGAATTGCCTATCCTCTTGCAGTTGTTTTCTCTTTCCGATGTCAGATACGAGGAGAGATTCGGGGGCAACCCCCTACCAAACGCTGTCGTCGTTCTCACCCCCGAACAGAGCAAACACTTCGAACGAACTGAACACCCAATCCGTCTACGTCAGAGGCAAAGACACCCAAGCGACTCGCTCGCTTCTGAACGACGTCGGCCACGCTCGTTTTCTCAATGGCTTCGATAGTTTTCGACCATCCACTTGCTGCGACGTGCACTGCAGCTTCGCGAACGAAAGATAAATCAGTCAAACCCATCTAGCCACCAGCGCCGCGCGCCAAACTGGGCTAAAAGACCACGTTGTTCCTGGGACAGCCCAAAGCCAATCCCGCTCGACAACGGGCCTGCACTTCTCTCAATAAGAAGATTGAGCGCTACTCACATGGAAGAACCTAGACGACAGATGGAGCTTGAGCGTCAGGAGCGAGATGCGAGTTCAGAGCGGCTGATTCAGCCCACCTGGACGACAAGCGACATCCCACAACCAGGTATTGTGCTGAACAATCGCTACAAGCTCATCGAGCGCATCGGCAAGGGTGGAATGGGAGTGGTCTTCCGAGCCGAACACCTAGAACTCGGCTTCGATGTTGCCATCAAATTCGTTCGTATTGACAAAGCAAACCAAGGGGACGCAGCGCGCCGCCTACGAAAGGAAGCGCGCGTTATCGCTAGCCTGCGACACGAATCAATCGCTCAGGTCCTCGACTGCCAAGAGCTCCATCCCGGTACTCCTTACCTGGTTCTCGAATACGTCCCCGGTCTAACCATAGCGCAGTCACTCGAAACAGACGGTCCCATGGAAGTCAGGCTTGCGGTCGAGCTACTGCTCCAGGCATCGTCCGCGCTAATTGAAGCCCACGCAGCGGGAGTCATTCATCGCGATCTCAAACCGCAGAATCTGATGATTGTGCGTCGAGAGAACGGAGAGCAACGCCTCAAGATCCTCGATTTCGGCATCGCTCGACACGAAGCACCTGGTGATGATTCGAGGGAAACACTGGCAACGACAGATTCATTCGGAGGCACTCCTCACTACATTGCTCCTGAAGTGGCTCGGGGAGAGCAAACGGGTGACGAGCGAGCAGACGTTTACGCACTAGGAGCTGTGTTCTTCGAAATGCTCACCGGGGAAAAAGTCCATCGAGGAGAATCTCGCAATGCCGTCCTTTATCGAGTCACGACAGCAGAAGCTCGCTCCATCAAAGATGTCATTCCCGATACCGAGAACGAAATCGCAGAGATCATTCGACAGGCACTTCACAGCAACCCAAAAGAGCGCACGCCGACGATGTCCGTGTTCCGCGAGCAGCTCTTGAAACTGACCATTGGCACTGTTCCTTTATATGAACAACCGGCGCCAAAACGGTCTCGACTCCAATCGATGGGCATACTTGTTGCGTGTGTAACAGCCACGACCGCTGCGAGCACAATCGGCTACCAGCTCGGCTTCGCATCGGCCGACTCTTCCACAATCTTCGTTCCAACTCCGCCCGAGGTCGAAGCGTCCAAGTCGGAGCAAGTTGGCACCCCAAAACCCCATCCCCCATCCTTGGCCAAAGCAACTGCCCAGCCATTGGAACTGAAGCCTCGGCCGGCGACTGAACTGACTGAGACTTCTCGCCCTCAAGCGCGTCCTGCATCGCCCATGAAGACGAAGAAACCGGCTCATGCGGACGAAGGCAAACGGGTAGGACCCGTCCTTCACGGATTCAAGACGGAGAACCCTTACCAATGACAAGGGTTTCGCCCAGGCTGCTCGCTTTCCTCCTCCTGTGCACGAAGGCAGCTTCAGCACAAGACGACCCTGAGCCGGAACAAGCAAGCGAGAGAGCAACCCAAGAGACCAACGAGGCGCAGAATGACGTGCGCACCTCTCCACCCGATCTGGAGTCTCCTCTTCCGCAGGAAAATGACAATGCGAGTGAGAACGCAGGCGATCAAGTCCAACACCACGGCGTCGAGCATGAAATCAGAACCGATGGAAGCGACACCCAACGAGAAGCTCGCGATCTGTTCGCTCAAGGCCTCGGATACGTACAGGCCGAAGATTACGCCGCAGCCCTCCAAGCATTCAAAGCGGCTCACGCTCTTGTTCCTCACCATTCGGTGCTGTTCAACATCGCGCGAGTCTACGAAAAACTGTACGAGCCGGAAAAAGCTTGGGAATTCTATGCAGAGTATCTAAGGCAAAGCGGGAACAGTCTTCCGCCCGAGCAACGAGCAAACGTCAAAAAGACGATGGACCGCTTGGAAGCCGCCGCTTTGGCACAGAAAAAACGGCGAGCCAACGACGTAATTCCCCTACGCGTGAGCTGCCCCTACCCGGGCTTCGTTGTTGTCGCCGGCGAAGTGACCGTGGCTACTTCGCCGCTTGATGGAGAGCTCTACGTGAACCGTGGCACGTCAGAACTCTGCTTCCACCGCCGAGGGTTTCGCGAGCAAAAGCTGTCCGTTTCTTCCCTAGAAGGCGTCCTTAAATGCACACCAGTACTTGAGGAAAACCTGGCTGAGTTTCCCACCGGCGCCGTGATCCTTCGCGAGGGACCAGAAAATCTCCAAGCATGGATCAACGGTCAGTCGATGCCCGCAAATGAACAACTCATCCTGCCTCTAGGAGAACATCTGCTCAAACTCAGCGCGCCGAATCACCAAGCTAAGACAGTCACAATTCGAGTCACGCCGGGCGTGCAGCGAATTTCGGCTCATCTCATGAGCACCCTTCCCACGACAAAAGTCATTGTCGACCCCGGCGCAATGACCCCACGTCAGATCGCAGGCATCACCATCGGTGGAGTCGGAGCAGCTCTCGGCGCAGCAGCCATCGGTATCTTCCTTTGGAATGACCAGCGTCACAGAGAGTGGGAGCGAGATTTCCAATCCCTCGCAGCGTCAGATGAGCAAACAGCTGTGCAAGCAGAGCAAAGAGCCGCCAGCAACGAAGAGCTGGAAGCGATTCAAAGAATCGACACGCTGAATTGGGTCACAGGAATCGCAGGAGGCGTCCTCATGGCAACCGGAGCCGCCACCTACTTCTGGAAATCAGAGGACGACAATCGCCGAACCGAAGTTGGCCCACTCCGAGCTCGGTTCACTGTGGCATTCTGACACTTTGGAGCTCAATCGATGAAAACCACCCTGACCCACTCCAAAATGTCTCTTCTCCTCGCCAGCAGCTTGATCGCCACGGCCTGCCATGACGGCGAACTCTTTGGTCCCTTGGACGTCGAGATCAATCCAACGGTTCCCAACTCCAACGATCCTGACGATCCGAATTCGAACGACCCGAACCCAGGATCAGGAGGTGAGAATCCTGATCCTCGGGGCACTGGCAACATGGGAGGAAGCATGCCGCTAGGGGGCAACGGTGGAATCGGCGGTGAGGCGAGTGTGTTCATTCCCCCACCACCACGCACTTTATTTCGAGGCACTCTTTCACCGCAAGTCAGCATCTGCTGGGTGACCTCCAACGGACCGCGAAGCGATTCAGAGATCTCCAAACAGCAGGGTCTCTATCGGATAGTCATTGAAGAATGGCTCGGAGACGACAATTCGTTAGAACTCGAATTTCTTGAGGAGTGCTCAGAACCCAAAGAAGGCATCTTTACGGAAACTCTTCGCATCCTGCTCGAGGACCGATCCCCGGAAGATCGCCCTTCGACCATCGACGGCTGCCAGCAGCTCCACACCGGGGCAACGTGGGCAGCTACACCTGATGAGCAAGGGGCCTACAGACACTGCGCGTGGAACGTGAGCCTTGCCTTCCACCTACGCCGAAAGAGTTCTGTTCTTCATGCGGCAGGTCACGCACTCGGCCTCGTTCACGACCATTTCGGTTGGACCAACCAGTGCCCTTTGAGTGAGCCTGCCGCATTCACTTGGAGCCCCTATTTCGAACGCCAGGACCACTCGTCCGTCATGTTGGCGGGAGTTCGCGAGTACAGCGAGTATTCAGGAAGCGACCCCTGCGAAGAGCCTCGCCGATGGAACGACCTTTCCCCGACGAGAACCGACCGGCTCGCGCTCTCGCTTTTGTATCCCGCCGACACAAATCGGACACTCTTCAATAGGGGAACGGGTGTTCCTGGGCCCGATGGCTACGTATTTCGCAGCGATCAGACGATCCGTCTCAGCTCAGATTTTTTAGCCCAGGGAGTCTCGCCTGAATGGATTGAAGATCCACTTTGGACGCACCTCGACGCGAGTTCGGGAACCCCTATCAACATTCCTGGTGAATCGCTCGTGCGCGACCCAGCGTCCATTCCGGATGGCCCTATCTCGATCACTCATACTTTTTCGACGCCAGCCGGCACCAGCTACTCGGGGCACACGACTATCGAAATCTCTGACTCCAAACATACCGCCGTGATCCAATCGATCCTGTAGATATGGCTTCCTCAGCACTCACCGAAACCGACCTCACACAAACGGCGGGCACCAAAACGACGGAAACGGCGAGCTCGGACTTTCAGCTTTGCCTCGTCTGGGTTTTCCCGACTCCCCGCATTGACCCGTTGACTGGTGCTTCGGCAACCTTGGGAAGAAGCTCAAAGAACACTTTTCGCCTCAAAGGTCACCAAACTTCACGCCATCATGCGAACCTCAAACGAGTGAAAGCTGGCTGGATCCTTTCTGACGCCGGAAGCAAGAACGGCCTCCAGGTCAACAGTCAGTCAACGGTAGAACACGTTCTCTCGGAACAGGACGTCGTGCGGATTGGAGATTGGGTCTGCATCGTTGCTTTTCAATCCCCACAGCAGATTCAAAGTCAAATGACTTTCGTCCAACTGGGCAAGAACGTTTGGGGAAGTTCGGCGCTTGCCCAGGCCCACACGATGCTCGCACGAGCCAGCCAATCGGATCTATCCGTCATGCTAGTTGGCGAAACCGGGTGTGGAAAGGATGTCTTCGCAAAGGAGATTCATCGACTCAGCAAACGTTCCGGCAAATTCGTCAGCACCAACTGCGCCACGATTCCTGAAAACATGGCTGAAGGCGAACTCTTTGGATACCGGCGTGGCGCCTTCACCGGGGCTGAGAGGGCAAATGTCGGGCACTTCAGAAGCGCTCACCAAGGAACACTCTTTCTCGATGAGATCCCGGATCTCAATGCGAAAGTTCAAGTGAAGATGCTCCGAGCCCTCGAGGAGAAGTCCGTGGTACCACTTGGTCAAAGCCATACAGAGCCAGCCGATGCCCGAGTGGTCTGCGCCGCTCAGCTTCCACTCCACGACTACGTCGAGCAGGGTAAGTTCCGCGCGGATCTGTATTCAAGGCTGAACGGCATCGAAATACGGCTTCCAGCGTTGAGGCATCGAAGAGAAGAGATCGTTCATCATTTTTTGGCACGCCTGGGGGGCGATGCCGTTAAGCTCAGCGCGGACTTCGTCGAGCAACTCTGCGTCTACGATTGGCCTCTCAATGTGCGCGAGGTGATCCAGCTAGCCGATCGCACTCAGGCTCTTCACGGCGACGCAGAGGAGCTTGGCCTTCGTCACCTTCCTGAACACATCGCAACCTTCTCTCCAGGAAACCGAATCAGCGCGCTGCCAGACGATCCGGCAAGTGCCCCAGGAGACTCCTCAAGCCCAGGCAAAGAACCTCGCGATCAGCTCGCCGAGCAATTCGCAAGCGCACTCCGCAATGCGGGCGGAAACGTTTCACAGGCTGCGAAAGAACTCGGCATCTCTCGACCAATGGCCTATCGATTGATGAAACGACTCCCTGAGCTCAACCCTGAAGCGATCAGGGTCGCATCTTTGGTGGACCCTCGTCAGTGAGCGCGGCTCATCGCGCTCCAACTCAATCAAACACTTCGAGATAGCCGCGGTGGATGAGATCGAGAACGTCTTTGACGGTCTCCATGTCCGTCTTCGGTGAGCGATCGAGTGCTGCGCCGAAGTTGGGCGCGTTAATCGCCGCCTGAAGAACCTCTAGCTGCGACTGTTCAAGATCCTGAAGAGGAGCCTCCAGCGGAGAACGCAAACCAAGACGCTGGTTCTCCTTCGGCGCCCGGTCCAGAAGCGGAGCGATTTCGTCCTGCTGGCGGAAGCCTTCCATCAAGTAGGCTTGAGCGGTCAGCGAAATCCGCTTTTCAATAGCTGGATCTTCAGGTTCCAAGGCAAAAGTACCGATGGGCCAGGTCAGCATGCGGAAGGCAGCCTTTTGGGGCGCCAAATTCATCCCGTCGATGCCGGCGTCGATGATCTCACCTTTACGCAGGTGCAGACGACCCACTTTCGTCGAATGGATCACCAGCGTGCCATCTTTACGAGAGGTCCCGAAAAGCTGCATGAGATCGGGAAGCGGGATCTCCTCCAAGTTGCCAGTCATTCGGGCAGCGCCACCGCCCGCCTGGTTACGGATCGTTTCCTTACCGAAGGCGACCTTCTGGAGGTTCCGACGAGAACCCGGCGGTTGATCCTCCACGCTGACGAGTTTCAGGATACTCGTGCCGATCAGCAATCGATCGCCTTCAGTCAAGCTGGCCTTTTGAACCCGCTCGCCATTGACGAACGTTCCGTTCGTCGATCCCAAGTCTTCGACGTGAACCACGCCACCACGCATCTCGATGTGTGCGTGGCGTCGAGAAACCATTTCCTCAACTAAGACCATATCGAGATCGCTTGAACGGCCGACGACGACCGGAACACCTTCGGTGAGCGGAAACTCGCCACCTTGGTACTTTCCGGAAATGAACCGAAGCACGATCTGGCCGGAGTCGCTTCGTCCAGGCTGGTTGTGCGATGAATTCATGATGGGGAAGGACGAGTGATCCGTCGCGACAGAAAAGCGCGACACTCCTCGCTCAAGATTGTATCCGACGATGAGAGCAAGGCGGCGAAACCACCTTCAGAAGTCGCTCGAAACATAGAATCTGCGCCCCGGATCGGTCAAGAAAACCAGACAAATCCAGGTATTTAGAAGGAGTCAGCTGTTTGCCGGGGGGAGACAGGCGTCCAGGAGGCTGTTCTTCCCTCACTGAAGCCCCGCATCACTTGTTGGGCCAGGAGACGGTGAAAGCGAGCTACTCAAAGGCGCAGCGTCTGTGGGAGCTTCAGATGACGCTACGGGCAGAAACACGGAAAATCGAGTGCCCTGTCCGGGTTGAGACTCCACTTCAATACGTCCGGACATCTCCTCCACGATTCGCTGGCTAATCGAAAGCCCCAGGCCTGAACCCCTTTGTTTCGTTGTGAAGAAGGGGACGAAGAGATTTTCACGGACCTCCGGTGCGATTCCTGGGCCGAAATCCTGAACCACAATCTCCACCCACGAATCTGCGCTCTCTCCGTGATGGCTAGAGCGAGGGGTCAAAGCGTATCCCGCAGAAATATCGACACGTCCCTGACCATCCATCGCCTGCACCGCATTGCGGATCAGGTTGATGAGTACTTGTCGAAGTTGCTCAGCATCGCCGCGCACGTTGCCTAGTTCGGGTGAAGTATCAACGGCTAGCTCACAACCAGGGTTCTCTGCCTCCAGCATTCGTGCAGTTCGCTCAACGACATGGGCAACATCAATCTCGCCCAAGTTCCCACTGGCTGGACGTGCATAGCTGAGCACAGAACCGACCACTCGATCTAAACGATCCACCTCCTCTAAAATGATCGAAAGAAACTCCCGATCGCTCGAAGAGATTTCGTTTTGAGGGTCTTCGCCCAACAACTGAGCAGCACCCTTGATTGCGCCCAACGGGTTCTTCACCTCATGCGCCAATCCAGCGGCCATGCGCCCCAGGACCGCCAAACGGTCCCGAGTTTGGAGTTCAATGTGCTGGCGAGAGTTTTCCAACACAACGCTTGTCTGAAGCGCCAACTCTTCCAAAAGGACGACCTCGTCCGGAGAATAGGCGTCAACCGCACGGTCATCAGCGACTAAGAGTAAGCCGACGATGCCCCGCTCGTCTCCTCGCAGTGCGAGAACGACACCGGTGCGAAACGGTCCCAGCAGTTCAGCAGCCACCAAGATTTTTCCATAGACCTCAGTCGCTCGAGCATCGTCATGACGGCGAGTTTCTTGAGCCAGCATCTCGATATCGTCGAGGACAAGAGAAGGAGAGGACTCCAAGTGTTCCAAAATCGCCTTAGCTTGAGGCGCCTCCAAACGTCCGGGACCTGCAGGGCCAAAGCTGGCGACGAGGTCGAAGTGATCGGCCACTGGCTCACGCACCATCAACGCCGATGCGGTCGCCCGACGGGAGCCCTCGAGCGCTCCCACCACCAAATTCCCCATTTGCCCGATCTGAAGCACGTGAGCTAGTTCGCCTCGCACTTTGGTGATCGCACGTTCGAGATCAGCTCGCTCTCGAAACAGCGTGCGATGAATCGCCAGATTGACCTTTTCACGGAGCGGCTCAAAGACGACCAGAATCACGATCGTGGCGAGGAATGCAGCGAGGTAGAGAGTGTCAAAGCCACCAAAAATCCTGAGGAATACATAGAAAATGGCCGCAAGGCAGCTCGCCAGAGCGGCAGACATCATCACCTGGCTCAGCACGTCGTAGAGGTCGACGAAGCGACGACGGATGAACGATTCCGAAAGAACGAAAAGAAACAAGACCGAGAGCGCCGCACCGATAGGAGGGAAGTTGATCCCAAGAAACCAAAGGAACTCCGCCAAGCAGGCAGCGATGGCGAGAGCACCCACGAGCACGAGAAAGCGAACTCTCCGTTGGACTCCACGCGAGCGCGAAATGGAGCCACGTGTCCACAACGAATAAAGTCCTGCACCCAAAAGTCCGAACACGTAGAGGAAAACGATGCCTCGAAACCACCAGCGATCGACGGGACCAAACAGCGAGACCAAGGTCACGGGCGCCGACAGGAAGCCTGCTAGGCGTGGCAAGGTCGAGCGTCTTTCCGTCTCTGGCATCAGCGCTTCGAAAAGACGGAGGGCAAAGTGCGGAAGAAGCACTGCAAGAATCGCCAAAAACCGCGCCCAAAGATCAGCTCGAGCGAACTGATAGAGAGACTGCGCAAGATACCAAAGCCCGGTATCCGCCGCGAAAGCAGCGAACCAAAGCTGCGGACGCCCCGGCCGACGTCTGAGCAGAATGGAGACTGCAATCGCGATCGCAAGAGCTCCGCAAAAGAGAGAGGTTTGAGTGCGCAGTTCCATGAGAAACCCTCAGGCTCCGTAAAGCCCGCTCTCCTCAATCACTTCACGAACGCCCGCGGGGATCAACGCCTCGCGACGTTCGCGTGCTTCTTCGCCCGCTTGCACCCCCCACCACGTTCGCGCGTCCGTCGAGGAGACCTCCGGCAGGACAGGTTCGGGAGCTTCCGGTTCGACGACACCCGCGCGCCCAAGAACAAGCAGAGGAGCCAACCGTCGCACTTCGTCAAAGCGATGCCAACGTTCTGTTTCACCCAGAACATCACCACCCACAACCAGACGGAAGGTGTCCTCAGGGTACTGCTTCTGGAGCGCTTGAACCGTATGGAGCGTGTAGCTTGGACGCGGCAACCGACTCTCCACGGAGCTGATGAGCACCTGTTGCTCTCCTTCGAAAGCTCGCCGACACATCTGCAGTCGTATCTCAAAAGGCGACAGTTCCTTGTCGAGAGCGTGCTGAAAAACTGGCACGACGATCACACGATCGACTTGCCCCAAGGACAAAACATGAGACGCCGCTGACACATGCGCCACATGAGGAGGGTCAAAACTCCCCCCATAGATGGCAGTTCGCATTTCAGCTGTCCCCGGCGACTCGCATGCGGAGAGTCTTCGGCGCCGCCAATTCCTGTAACTTCGTTTCCTTGTAGTCTTTGTCGTACACGACCGCGTGCAGCTTCTCGTCGGCATCATCAATGACCATCATTCCATGACGAGGGAACGAGCCAGGTGACAGAAACCAACGACGACCGATCAGTTTGATCAACGGTTCGCGACTCTTACCAAAAATCAAAAGCGTCGCCGGAAGGATGTCCTCTTCCTCTAGGTGAGCCTTGTCGTAAAGCATGACCGCCACCTTACCGCCGATGAGTTCCACCGAACGCGTCCGTTCACCAGGAAGAGACTGAAACATGCGCAATTGAGATCGCCTGCGCTCGGCGTCGAGAAATTGGTCAATCTCTTCCGGTGATGCGTCGAGGCACTTCTCCGTGGCGCGCTGCATCACCGTGAGGTCATCCGCACGAGGCCCAACGAGTTCCTCGGCCCAGCGCCCCACGACGAGATCAAGCATTCGATCGGGCCCCAGATACAAAACACGATCGACCGAAAGCTCCTCCTGCATCTTACGCGCAGCTTGAGCCAAAATTTCCTTTTGATCAGGAGCAGGTCCTAACAACCCCAATCGCATCAGTCCCAGTATACTTGGGGACGAGTGGGCTGACACTAGTCTTCGATGAGTGTTCCAAAGAAGGCCAAACCACCGACTAAAAAGGCTGCATCGAAGACGCCGAGGAGTCGAAGGTAGGCGCCCAGCTCCCCTGGAAGCATGCCTGCAAGTAGCGCTTTCGTCGCCGTCACGGCTGTCAGAACGACAGGCGCGAGCAAGGGAAAGAGGAGTACCGCCAAAGCCAAATCACGAGCTGAAGTTCGCACGGTCATCGAGCCGAAGAGTGTCCCTGCTGCGGCAATGCCCGGCGTTGCAAAGAGAGAGATCAGGAGAAGTCCAGAACCAACCTCGATCAAATCAACCCCAAAGAACAAAGCGGAGATGGGGAAAACGACGACCTGAATGATGATCAGGAAAGCGATCACGCCCAGCACCTTCCCTGCGTAGAGTGCACTCGGCTGAAGGGGCGTGGATAACAGCCCAGCCAAGGCGTGACCGTCTCGCTCCCGCGCCCAACTACGCCCCAGAGAAAGCACTGCGGAAAAAGCAATCGCAATCCAAACGACACCCGCCATCACGGCGCGACCCGTCGTGGGACCACCAAAAAAAGACATCGACGACAGAACGACGACAAGCACCGCGAAGAAGGCGCTCGTCGTCGTGACCTCCCCAGAGCTCGCCTCGATGCGAAGATCCTTCTTCAAGACGAGCCAGACCTGGCGACCCCAGCCGGGCAGACGACGGGACGGGAAAGAAGGCTCAGGCGCCGAATCGCTCACGAATCGCAGCATACGCAAGCCCGGCGGAATGCGGTATAGGGGCCGGGTCATGACTGAGCGAGTTCGCATCGAACACACGTTTGACTGCAGTGAAAAAGCGTTTTGGGACGTCTTCCTGCGCGAAGACTACAACCAAGAAATGTTCTGCGACTGTATGAAGTTCCGACGATGGGACGTTCTCAAGTTCGAGCTGGGTGAGGACGAGATGAGCCGCCTGATTGAGGCCGAGCCTTACGTCCCGGACATGCCCGGTCCCATCAAGAAGGTCATCGGAGACAGCATCCGCTACCGCGAAGAGGGACGACTCGATCGGAAGAACAATCGCTACACGCTGAAGGTGATCCCCGGCAAGCTGGCGGACAAGATCTTCGTGACGGGGGCTCAGTTTACCGAGCCTCTCAGCGACAACCGCTGCCTTCGAATCTTCGAAGCAGAGGTTCAAGTCAAAATCTTTGGCATCGGCGGGATGATCGAGAAGAACATCATCAGCGATATGCGAAAGAGCTACGACGTGGGCGCGACCTTCACGCAAGACTACATGCGCAAACATGGCATCTCCTGAAGCAGCTGGTCGACTCTCCTCGGAGCGCTGCGAATCGAGCACACATCTAACGACACTCCAGAATACAGCGGGATTGCCAGTGAGATGAAAAGTGGGCCAGCTGTGCCTACAGAAGTGATGAAAAAAGCGGGGAAACACCACTTTCATAAGGGCAAGCGTTTTGAAAGCTTGGGTGGAAACCGGTAGCCTTTCTACCGGTCCGCTCACATTTGCCCCGCGAAAATGTCCATAGATACCACCGTGTTGCTCCTCGACGCCGAATCGCTTCCGGCGTCCCTTGAGGAGCAACTGACAAAGCGGGAGGTGCACGTCGAACACGCGACCAACACGAACGTTGGGGAGGTAGCACCGTTGGTGGTTCCCGATCTGATCGTTCAGCCTGGTGAACACGGCTTGGACGCGGTGTTTGATAGCCTCGCGCAGGAGAAAACTCCCCCGCCGCTCGTGGTCATCGCCGACCGGGGAACCATTCGAAAGCTTCGTGCCAAAAAGCACGGTGCGGTCAAGGCGCTGATCCCCCAAGATCTGCCGATCGCCGCCGTCGCGCACCGCCTGTCCACGATGGCCCGTCGTAGCGCGGAAGGTCGCCCCTTGGAGATGACCCAGCGCCGACAAAAAGCCAGAACCAGCAGGCCGCCCGCGAAGAAAGCCGTGGAAGCTCCGCGCGGCTCCCAAGCACCAAAGCCCCCCGCAGCCCAACAAGAAGTCAAAATCTTCGACCCGGAGGAAGAAGCAAGAAAAAGAGAAGAGCAGGCGCTTCTCGAAGCAGAAGCACAGGAACGGGCGGTGGCTGCAGCGAGGGCGAAGAAAAAAGCCGAAGCAACAGCCGCAACGAAGCGTGCCGCTGAGAAGCGGGAAGCCGAGATCGAGGAACAAGCTCGAGCACGCAAGAAACGCTTCGGTTGGAAGAGCAAGCTAGAGGAACCGGACAAACACCGCGCTCAGACCACACCACGGCCCAAGACTCCTAAAACTCCCGAGAACTCACCCAGCGAGGTGAAGGCCCTCGACGAACTGTTTCCGACGGAAGAGCCCACTGCCACGACCTCTCATCCAGGAAAAAAGCACAACGAAGCAGCTTCTTTTGACGAACCGGAAACAGAGCGCGACGAAGCTGACTCTTATGAGGAGACCACCCAAGCAGTCGACGTTTCGGCTTTCGCTCCAGCTTTAGACGCTGAAGCAGAACGCAACTCGCAGCCACCACAATCCACAAACACCCCACCAAAGAAGGACTCCGTTCCGGCACCTGCCCGACCGGCACGAAAAAGTTCCCTCCCTCCCCCTCCGCCGTCAAAGCCACCGAAGAAGAGCCTGGCCACCCAGCCACCGAACACCAGGCCATCACGTCAGCAAACTCAGCCGGACGTTGGGAGTACAGAACCGACCAAACCGGCGGCACCCCAAGACGACTTCGGAACCGTTAAAAAGAAGGACGAGCTGTCCGTCATCGCGCCATTGCCGGTCAACATGCGCATGGAGCTCGCTCCTCAAAAAGAAAACCTCCCTGCCATCCGACTTGCTCTTCTTGACACGGATCTCACTCGGGCTGACGCGGTTGCTGCTGCACTGCGCGAAGTAGGAATGAAGATTCATCCGATCACTCCGGACACGAGCAAGACACGTTGGCCACTTCTGCGCCGTTTTGCCCCTCAAGGCCTGGTCGTTGATGAAAAATCGATGGCGCGAGGAGCGTCAGAGTGGGTCGAGACGTTTCGAGGGGATCTCTTTCTCCGCCACGTTCCGGTCATCCTAGTTCGATTCAGTCGGCTCTTCGATGAAGAAGCTGGAGACGTCACTCTCGACCCCCTCCTCCACTTGATCGAGCATCTCGGGCGCGAGGAGTTTGCTCTCCTCGACAAACTCGGGCCCGGTCATCAAGTCGATCTCTGGTTGAGTCAAGTAGCGCCCTATCGGCTCGTGGAGATGCTCACCAAGGAAGACCGCAACACGCGTTTGGACTGTAGGAGCCGAGATGAGCGCATGGTGTGGCACCTGGGACCTGGATACGCCGGCAAGGGGAAACTAGCTGACCTGAAGACGGACGAGCCCAAGGAGCGTCTGTCACCCGAAGATTCCCTTGCTTGGTTACTGAGCCACGAAGATTGCCAAGTTGCCGTTCACGAACACTCGGAACCGCTTGCCCACGCGAGCGAAAGCCGTGACGCTGAAGAGCTCCTCCGAGAAACAACCGATGCTGTCGCCGCTCCGAGCCGCCACGAAAGCGTCCGTCCGGGAACACCTAGTCAGGCCATGAAAGCCCCGAGCTTCGCGGCCACCCCCAGTTCGGCCAGCGCCGGAGCGGTTGGTCCGCCAAGTATCGAAACCCTCTCCAGCAGCGCCTTGCTTTCTGAAGCGGGAGCCCCTGCAGAGGGCGCACCAATCCCGGCAACTTTTCGCTCTCCGGAAGACTCGATCGACATCCCGATGAGTCGCAAGCCGCTCCTCTCAGACGAGAGGAAAGCGCAGATTCAAAACGCGTACGCCACGGCACGCAGGCAAGCAGCTCAAGGCTATCAGGCGTACCGTCAAAAGCTCGCTTCCCTGACAGCTCCTCTTGAAGATCGAGTGCCTCCGGCTGCTCTCAATCACGCTCATTGGATCGTCCCTGCGGCGGTCTTCCTCCTGGTGCTCCTCGTGATCGGGCTCACTAGCGGAAACGAGCAACCGGAAAAGGTGGCACAACCATCCTCAACGCAAGCTCCTGCACCCACCGCAGTAACAAAGACCAAGAAAACACCACCACCGGTCAAACCGAAGCCCGCACCAGAGAAGAAGCCACCGAAGGACGAACCTGAGGAGCCGAAGGAAGAAACGCCATCGCCAGAAGGAGCTGACCTCTGGAAGGTCGCCCCAGATACCAGTCTTCCGTCGTGCGAAGATCGGCTCGGAGCTTCAGCCCCCAAGGGAGAGGATCCCGTGAAATCCGTTGGTTACTGGAAAAACGCTCGCCGTCTACTCATGGTGGGCAAAACAGGCGAGGCCATTGAGAACATGTGCCTCGCGGGGCTCTTCGATCCCAGCGGCCCGGCCAGCGAAGGGCTTGCCGAGTATTACCTGGGCCAACGGTCCCTCAAGGAAGCGGAACGATGGATCCGCGAAAGCTTGAAAGCCAACGCCGATCGCCGAAAATCGCAAGAGCTCCTTGGCGACATCGAAAATCAAAAGGGCAACGTCGACGAATCGCGCAAGATTCTCTTCGAGACGATGAAGCTCAGTGGCGACGAAACCAAGAAGAGAGCGCTCACAGCACGTAAATTGAAGCAAGATGCTGCCCTGGCGCGCAAGGGTGGTGATCTCCCCCGAGCGGAACGAGAACTCAGACGTGCCGTCCTTCTCACTCCGGAAGACGCAGTGCTCACGGCAGAGTTAGGCGAGATCCTTCTTCGACGAAAAGCCGCTGACGCCGCCGCGCTCTGGGCCGCTCGCGCCCTGGAGCTGGACCCAAACTACAGTGTTGCGATGCTACTCTCCGCGCGTATCGCCGAGGCAAGGGGAAAGAAAGACGACGCCAGGCGCTTCTACGAGATGGTGCCCATCGGCGATCCGTTCCATAAGGAGGCTCAACGGCGCCGTAGTCTCCTTTGAGCGCAGTCTTCTTTGAGCCGCATGCAGAATCATTCGTCCCTCCCGACCACCACTCGACAAGCCTGGGCTCGCGAATATGTCGTCACGACCTGCCTTTCGCTCAAGGTAGCGCCCCCCGCTCCGCCGTCGGAGTGGGGTCGAGATCAACCAAGTGAGATCTTCGCCCAGGGCGCCCCAAAGAGCTGCCCGTCACCCTGAAGCGTCCAAAAAGCGTTAAATTAGGTGCACTCTCCAGGGTAGAGGCACGGGCGGAACTGCACCACAAGTTCTGGCACCATGAGCTGCAGGCCGCCGAGCTCACGTGTTGGGCGGTACTCCGGTTCCCCGACACGCCCCAAGAGTTTCGCGACGGACTCCTGCGGATCTTTCGAGATGAAGTGCGCCATATGGGAATGTACCAGCGTCACATTGAGAAGCTCGGGTTTGGACTGGGCGACTTTCCCGTACGTGATTGGTTCTGGGACCGGATCCCCACCTGTGAGACACCACTGCAGTTCGTGGCTTTGCTCGGCATGGGCCTCGAAGGAGCCAACCTCGATCACACAGTCCGCTTTGCAGGATGGCTCCGTAACGTCGGCGACGAAGAAGGAGCTCAAATTCAGGAGCAAGTGGGTCGAGAAGAGGTGGCTCACGTGCGCTTCGCCACCCGTTGGTTTCGCCGCTGGTCCGGCGGCGTCGACTTCGAACAATGGTGCGCGGAGCTCCCGCCGCCGTTAACCCCCCTCTTGATGCGGGGAAAGACGCTCCAAATGAAGCCGCGTCTCAAGGCTGAATTTCCGCCTGAATTCCTTGCGAGTCTGGCTGATTGGGAGCCGGAACCCCGAAACGTCTGATGCACGTCTGGATCCTCAATCCAGACGCCGAGCTGGAACTCGCTCATCTCGCACGAAACAAGCCAGGCCCCTACTCCGCATCGCTTCAGCTCCGCTCCGCAATGCGAAGCCGCCAAGCAGCGTTCGCGTCGCTCTGCGCTCAGGAAAAATCATACTTCGCAGATCAACTCCCCCAAGCGCAACCAAAAGCTCAACAAGCTCTTCCCTGGTGTCCAACGCCCTCAGTCATCGCTGCAGCAAACTCCCAAGGGTTCGTCATTCCTCAATCAGCATCGATTGACGCGCTTCTTCGTGCGAATAACAAACTTCATCTCTCTGACTGGGACCTTCCCTGTCTTCCTGGACGGATGATCATCGAATCGATCCAACAGCTCGAAGAAGGAACTCGGCAAAGGCCCTATCGTCTCAAGCGCCCGTTCGGATTTGCTGGACGCGCTCAACGACGACTCACCAGCTCTTGGTCCGCTGACGATCGCCGATGGGTACAAGATAGTCTGGCGCAAGGACCTCTCGTCGTGGAACCTGGCATCGAAAACCCAGTTCAGCTTTCTCTTCACGGACTGATCGCGGAAAAGGAGACGTTCGTCGGTTCGCCAGTCCAAGCGACCGTCGATCGCTACGGCTCAGTAGAGCATCTCCGACCACATGAATCGGCAAAAGAGACGCTGGGTCAACATCTCCTCGCAGCTGCAGCCCGACTCCGAAGCGCTGGCTACACCGGACCTTTCGGGATCGACTTTCTTCAGCTCAATTCTGGAGAGCTCTGCGCAATCGACCTCAATGCACGCTTCTCCCTCGGTTGGAGTTCGGGGATGGGCACTTTGCGTGCGAAAGCGATCGAACTCCTGTTCTCCACCTGCACGAAAAGATCACCGCCCGTCTCCGATCAGCCGTAGCTCACTGAGAGAATCTCAAGCTCCACTTCCCCAGCCGGGCGATTCACGACGACCACGTCTCCGACTCGTTTCTTCATCAAAGCCCGACCCATCGGCGACTTGAAGCTGAGCGCCCCTCGAGAAGGATCAGATTCGTCGGGGCCCACAAGAGTGTACCTTTTCTTTTCGCCTTCCTCATCTTCCACCTCAACGGTGGCACCAAAGCGCACCTCGTCGTGATCCATCTCCGACGGATCGACGATCATCGCACTCTCCAAGCGCTTGGTAAGAAAGCGAATCCGACGATCGATCTCTCTCAGTCGTTTTTTTCCGTAGATGTATTCTGCATTCTCTGAGCGATCGCCTTGCGCCGCCGCATCCGCCACTTCCTGCACCACTTTCGGACGTTCAGTTCCCGCCAAATGACGAAGCTCGTCCTGGAGTTTTTTTGCGCCATCCGGCGTCAAGTAGTTCGGTTCGGCCACAGACCGCCGAGTGAAGCAGCGAGTGGTCCCCGAGCGCAACCAGGGAACCCCGCAACTGGCCACCCCCTACTCAAGGCTGTTCTTTCTACGAGCACACTGGCAGAATTCTGCTCCTCCCCGAGGATTGAACGACGCTTTGACAATCCCCGAAGACCTTCGCCCGCTCTTCCTCGCTGTTGATGCAAGTACAACGTCGGTACGCTCAATTGTCTTCGACGTTCAAGGGCGACCCGTCGCATCAGGTCGGGGTCCGCTGACGTTCGAGCGCATTGGTCGAGAAGGTTACGAACAAAACGCCGAGTCTTGGTGGACCGCTCTTTGCCAGTCCATTCGCGACGCACTCGAGGAATTACCCACGGAACGACACGGCGACATTCTAGCGCTGTCGATCGCTCACCAAAGAGAGACCATTGTCACAACCGACGCGCGAGGAAATCCTCTCGCTCCAGCCGTCCTCTGGATGGATAGTCGTTGCCACGAAGACGTTTCCGAAGCGGAGCGGACAGTCGGTCGGGTTCGCCTCCACGCGGTATCGGGGAAGCCAGCTTGCACCACCCCCTCCATGTACAAACTGATGCACCTCTTTCGGGCGCGTCCAGAGCTGACCGACGTCGCCTTTGTCCACGACGTGCACTCTTTCTTGAGCCTACGGCTCACCGGACGAGCTGTTTCTTCTTTCGCATCCGCCGATCCAACCGGCTTGGTCGACATGCGCAAAAAAGCGTGGTCGCGCTCACTGACGCAGCTCGTCGGAGTTGATCCTCACCAGCTCCCGGAGCTCGTCGAAGTGGGCTACCTCGTCGGCAACCTGAGCAAGGACGCATCTTCCGCAACCGGTCTGCCTGAGCACACGTTGCTGTATGCTGGTTCTGGCGATGGACAACTCGCTGGACTGGGAGCTGGAGTCACAAGCAAAGGTCGCGCCTTCATTGACCTAGGCACCGCAGTCTCCTGTGGAACCATCACGACGAAATACGAAATCGACAGCGCCTTCCGCACCTTGCATGCGGCTATCCCTGGACGTTTTTGCTTAGAGACGACCCTACGAGGCGGCATGTCGACCCTGTGGTGGCTAGTCGAGTCGTTGCTCGGATGTAGCAACCGTGCGCAAAAGATCCTCGAGCTCGAAACGGAAGCGGCTACGACGATCCCGCCCGGAGCCGACGGACTCGTTGCTTTGCCGTATTGGACTGGCGTCATGAACCCGTATTGGGACGACGACGCGCGGGGCGCTTTCATTGGGCTTCATCCCAGTCACCAACCTGCGCACCTCTATCGATCGATTCTTGAAGGGATCGCCTTGGAGCAACGCCTCCATCTGGAAGGTGTCAGAGGATCCATCGGCAAGACGAACGATGAAATCGTCGTCTTAGGGGGAGGATCGAGGAGCGACTTTTGGTGCCAAATCTTTGCGGACGTGCTCGGGCGCCCTATCCGACGATGCCGAACTGCGGACGCACCAGCCCTGGGCGCTGCCGTCCTCGCCGCGGTCTCGCATGGCGTCTATCCGAGCTTCGAGCGAGCTGCCGACGAGATGACACAGCTCGCGTCCTCCTTCGAACCGAGCCCACGCACTGAGATCTACGAGAAGCTGTACCGAGACGTCTATCGCGGACTTTACTTGGAACTCGACACGCGAATGGAAGCTTTGGCGCGTCTCCGCGAAGTCGTCTCGCCCGGCGGTTCCCCCACCATTCCGCCGCCCGTCAGCAGCAACTAATTCTCCAGGCGAAACAAGATCGAGTAACTGAACACCGTCGGTCGTTCCGGTTGGTGGAAGTCGATCCCGGCAAAGGCACGTCGCATACATTGATCGAAATCATCCCCCCCGATTTTCTGACGGCTGCCGCGAACCTCAGGCGCTCCTCCGTTTCGGCCAACATAGAGATCCACGCCGTAGGAGCCTCCTTTTTCAGGAGCTTTGACCAAACGGTAGCAAAGAAGTAGCGCCTCCTCGTGGCGTTCGATGTCTTCGAGCCAAGGGCGTTTTGCTTCTGCGCTGTTCGACTCCCCGCCAATGTGCATGCCGAGGTGTGTGTAGGAAAGGATCGGCAAGGCTCGCTCTGGATCTGCTTGCCGCTCATCAACGAGAGGGTGAGGTTCCTCGTTCGCAGGAGTCGTCGAGTCGACCTTCTCCTGGGATCCGCTGACCGGAGAAGATTCCGCAACTGGATCCTCCAATGGAGTCGTGGCGGCTGTTTCTGGTTCGGTCGCGGGAGCACAGGCTGAAGGCACCAGCCAGCAAAACAAAACAGCTAGTCCGCCCATGAGAGGGATGAGAGGGATGAGAGGGATGAGAGGGATGAGAGGGATGAGAGGGATGAGAGGGATGAGAGGGATGAGAGGGATGAG
>WURV02001477.1:0-24496 GCA_011762755.2 Epimenia babai
TATAAATAAAACCTAATTAACCATTAAATCTATTATATGGGAAAAAATGACTTTGTGTTGCAAAATGATTTGGGCTATTTATACATTTATTTTTGCAATATTGAAAAAGGGTTATTTCCCAACTGAACGTTTTGCTGTTAATATCATTTCCTGGTTCGGATAATCTACCAAAAGAGTGCATATACTACTTAAATCGCACTGTATATAGTTTATATTTAGCAACAATCTTCCTTCGTTTTTTTGTTTAACTTAAAAAGGCATTCGTTCTATGTCACGCTGCTGCTTTTTCCCCAGCTGTAGATGTTCAAAGGAAACTGCTTCGAACATGACACTCATAAATATTATTTTAAACCAGGCATGCAAAACATTTTCAGTTCACAACTACTAAAAGAGAAAAAAGTGTGGGCCATAGTGTCACACTCATGACACTACTTCAATAACTTCAAAAGTTCAGTGATTTTTAAGTAAGCTTTTTTCATAATAAATTGGCAATCATTATTAAGTAGAATATGTCCAGATAGACTCACAAATGATTTATGGGCTTTTTAACGTAAAGACCTGAGCCCCAGTAAAATATTCAATGACAGGCCAAACTTTTTAAGATAAGGGGGCCAGGTTTGGCCCACATACCGTACTTTTTCTGTACCTGTTTCACATCCCGCCTTCATATTTGTTCTACATTATCATTCTGATGATATGAACAAAAAATGGCCTAATATAACGCGTTAAGGGAGTTAATTCGTATGCGACGCCAAGAAATATAAAATGGTCGATTCTACTTAAAAGTCGTGTGATTTAATGTACTATATAAAGTCAAGCCTGTTCAATCGACTATTTACACAATATTTTTATTATTTGAATGTGATTTGCTACAAAGCCACAATGACTGTTAAAATATGCAATTCTGGTTTTAATCAGCAACACCCATTTCATTTCTCATCATTTTATTTTGTAAATTTTGTGTTCACTAATGACACTGTACATGTTTTTTGTAATACTCACTTGTGTAAATTTTTGTTGAAATTATTTTCTTCTATTCACGAGGTGATATGAATTTTAATGACCTTGAACTTTCATTCAGCGACCTTCCAAATATTTTTATTCGACTTCTGTGATGAAAAACTAACCCAATAAAAAATGCAGATCCACGCAAAATGTGACAATATTGGGAATGGTGATATTGTTTATTATAATCAAATGAAGTTATCATATACTGCGATAGAGTGCTTATACACTCGAGTTCACTAAACAGTTACTGTAGAAATAGGGCATTTCAATATCAGGTTACTTTATACTTATAGATTTGCTCTACATATATATATATATAATATATATATATATATAATATTAAAATTCTCCTGGGCAATGAAAGAACGCAGATATCCACATAGCAATCAAATATTTATTTTCTCTATAAAACTGTATTATGGTATTACAACATTAATTTCTTTAAGTGCAGATATCGCTGATGTTTAAGATGTCTTTGCTATAAGATGCATCTTTTACACTTTAAATTCAATCTGATGGGATAAATCCTCGGGACTACATGAATAGTTAGCGGTTTAAATCTAAAGCCTTTAATAAAAATACTATCTAGTGGCATATCAGATATATCGATATGTCATGACGCGTTAATAGGTTTAACTAAGTGAATAACCTTCAAATGTGATATTTTGAAATATTTCTGGTTTTAGAAAATACCGTGTGATAGAAATTATCATGTGATGTACTAGTGTTTACTATAGTTAAGATTTAAAGCTGGTGACACTTTTAAATGATTTACAATTCAGTTGCATCTTGCAATATTGGCCATCTCACTCGTTGACATGATTTTTTTGGATAAATGCTATGTTATGAATTGAGTTCCAATATACATGACATAGGTATTCAATTTGAATTTTATAATATAGCATTACTTATCTCCTAAAGAGTGTGCACTAAAATGTCTAAATACTATTAGACATTTTAGTGGTTAATCAGGACAGTTATGATCACGAAATATTTATTTCATAATAGCATGCATGATTATATCAGAGTGGAGTTTTTAGTTTGGAACTTTATGATACAATAATTACAATTCGTTAACAAATCATCTTGTTTTTGCTAATGTATATTAATATTTTGTAAGTATATTAGCAGAAATGCATCGCAGAAGTTGGCAGCGTGATTTCATGAAAATGGTCAAAAATAATAAATATTCAGTACGTAGTGCAATTATAGTATACAACCTTTAATGTTTATTATTAGTTGGCTTTAATGCATGTATATTTATTTATCTATGGATATTTTTAAAGTGTGCAGTGTGTGCGTGTGGTATCAATGTTCTTGTAAGACTAATTCGTATAATTAATTTATTTTATACATATTTTTAATTTCCCCCGTGCGCATTTAAAGAGAGTCTGTTCAAATGCATTTGTGTGCCACAGTGATAAAGGTAAAAATAATTATTTATTATTTCTCCCAGTTTTACTATTTGTTATTTTATGTGTCGGTTCTCGAGAGTAACCATTGAATAATGACCGCTTTAGAATATTGTTAATCTCCTTCAGTCTACAGCGTAATTTGTTATAAAATTTATCACGCCGTATTATTTATACGAGTTAACGAATTTCACTTCAGAATAGTGATAATTAATTTTTTGGAAGAAACAAATAAATGGAGCCAATGTTGCCCTTAAAACAACCAACAGGTATGTTATCACACCTTTCAATGTTTCTTTTGTACTTTTCTAAACCTTAGGAAGTATACCTAACATATAAAACGCTGACTTTCCAGCGTGGAAAACAGGGGTACGTTATTGTAGTCGATATTACGATATTAACCATTTCAACGTCTGTTTTTGTGCCGGCTACTGCGTAAAATGAATTGACAGATTGTCCATTACCACTACCCATATCCATGCTTTTTTGAATGCATAACCAGTGACAGTCACAATTTTCAATTTGTCGTATAACTTGAGGATTTCGAAACAGCCTTCATATTTTTCAGTAAATCATTCATTCGCTTCATGCTACTCCATCTGTGAATGGCAGACAAAGGCTTCACAATCGCCCCAATGATCTAAATTAGATCCACAACGAAACTTGTTAATTTCTTCTATATTAAAAAAGTACTGAATCCATATTTGCCTTTGGTTGTTCTAAGTATATTAATGGATTGCAGTTTGTCCTTACAGATATTTTTGGATTGGCGTAATAATTTCTACATGCGTAAAAGTCTTTCGGTAGCAAACCTTCCATTTAATAGTTGCTATATTTCACACAGCCTTCACATTTACCCATTTATATTTCATACATATTTTTTCTGCAAATTCTCAAGTTTTTTTCTTTTTGCAAGCTCCATTGTACGTAATATTTATACGCAATCATGTAGGAATACTTTGCACATTTTCTACTGCCGATTTCTTCCTTTCATGTACCATACGTTCCATGTACCCAATCACCAATGCTATTTTGATTATCCTGATCCACTATGACCAATATTCCAGCTTCAGTCACTCTCCCCATTTCGTTTGTACTACATATCGAGTTATAAAGCTACTATTTATTTATAGTATAGTAATATATTATATAGGGTTTTGTGGATTGAAATGAAAATTAAATTTATTGTATACTGTAAGCTGTGCATGTACTTATACCAATAGACAATATTCGTCGTATGCAATAAAGCCTGTTGTCCTGTACGCAGTCGTTATTTGTTGCATTACTGTACTA
This sequence comes from Epimenia babai, assembly GCA_011762755.2. Taxonomy (NCBI): domain Eukaryota; kingdom Metazoa; phylum Mollusca; class Solenogastres; order Cavibelonia; family Epimeniidae; genus Epimenia; species Epimenia babai. Next base: position 3,714 of record WURV02001477.1, read on the forward strand.
GAAAAGTTAGAATAACCCTAAGTAAATAGCTTAAGAACCATTCACATCTTCTCCATTGTATCACATTTAAAGAATGAAAAAAGTCCCTCTGCACTGTTATAAAGTCCCTCCGCACAGTTATAAAGTCCCTCCGCACAGTTATAAAGTCCCTCCGCACTGTTATAAAGTCCATCCGCACTGTTATAAAGTCCATCCGCACTGTTATAAAGTCCCTCTTCATTGTTATAAAGTCCCTCCGCACTGTATAAAGTCCCTCCGTACTGTATAAAGTCCCTCCGCACTGTTATAGTCCCTCTGGACAGTTATAAAGTCCCTCTTCATTGTTATAAAGTCCCTCCGCACTGTATTAAGTCCCTCCGCACTGTTATAAAGTCCCTCCGCACAGTTATAAAGTCCCTCTTCATTGTTATAAAGTCCCTCCGCACTGTATTAAGTCCCTCCGCACTGTATAAAGTCCCTCCGCACTGTATAAAGTCCCTCCACGCAGTTATAAAGTCCCTCCGCGCAGTTATAAAGTCCCTCCGCATAGTTATCAAGTCCCTCCGCACTGTTATAAAGTCCCCCAACACTGTATAAAGTCCCTCCGCACTGTTATAAAGTCCATCTGCACTGTAAAAAGTCCCTCTTCACAGTTATTAGGTCCGGCTTCTCTTCAAAATGCAGTCGGGTCACGTTATGTTTCATTGCCGAAAAATTTACAGAGCTTATCAAGTGAGGGTAATACCAGGTGAGATATATGGACTCTGTGAGCACCATTGCAACATGCATTGCTGAATATAAATAGCTATCAGGTTTTTATATCCGATAGCCTAAATACTAGCCATTATAACGAATTGTGAATCAAATATGTGACAAAATGGATGTGGATTTTACATGGTTTTAGTTACAGTATAGAACTAAATCAAAATGTGAACCATTCTGGTATTTTTGTGTCCATTGGCAACCGTGGGGGGTCTGTTGAATGATATATAGTGTGGTATACTCAAGGTTACTGCCCCAATAGTTTCTAAAGAACTACTGTATAGTGTATATGCAACGGGTGGACCCAAGCTGTTACACAAAATATAAATAGAGTACACCCAAAAAGCTAGGAAGTTTAAGGTACCTCATAAATATATTACTAGAATAATCCTTTCCTTGTTAGTGGTAGGCCAGTAGTGACCTAAAAGACTTAGCAAGCTGACGCCATCTTTGGTGCACCTCAATTCTCAAGGCACAAGTAATCAGTACTGACTAAGAGTATCTACTTATCAATCATCAATATCGGGAAACTAGTGTCTATGAGTAACTAATTGGTAATTATTGCAATATATTACACAAATACGTTGAAAATCATCTCTTAAATAATGGATAACGAGTCTATATATGGCTATATCATGTTTTGTCAGAATTTATTCTGAAAATCCTAACATATAATGGCTGTAAATTGTGTAATTTCTAATAAATGTGTACGATCTACAACTTGTGGTTATTTTCCCAGGCTGGACCTTGTCACAAAAGTTTCACGTGCTTGGTCCTATACCAATGTCGTCCTATGTGTTTCTCTTAGAAAACGACTCTCCCACCCCCGATGGCTGCTGCTATATACGCACGCCATTTCAAACTAGAATTACCTTTCTTCTTCCCTCGCCCAGTGTACTTATCGATAATACAAATCATTGCGGTTTACAAATACTCGCCATATGGTGGGGTAAATTTATCTAAATAAAATATTACAACGTGGCACGTGCCAAGTTTCAACTGGCGCCTGTTACCATGGCAACCGCTAAGTATTTTCAAAAACACGTTTGAGTCTCGCTAGGGGTTATAAGTTTATATCGACCGCTAAAGAAGTAAACGCACCATCATAGTTGAAATTTCGCAGCTGCTGGGCGGTGTTGGCGTCTAAAATCGTTCCAGAACTAATAAAACACGCGTGTGGGAGAGTGAAAATAATGAGTTTTTAAGAAGGGGAACATGTGGCGGGTTGCAAACTGGCGAGTCAAGTGAATCGATGCCCCTAACAGATGTAATGTTTTATATACTGTATATATTTACATTCTATGTGTACGCGTCTTATGAATGAAAGCCCTCGGATATGGTGAAATGCAGTTAGTGGGCTAATAAGGCTACCCACGATGATGAAGATGATGAGGGCGTAAGCCGCATAGTCTATATTCAACCGTCTATGATCTTGATAATTACCATTGTTTGCATTAAACCAAAAGTTAAAATAGCTCATAGTCTACAATTCACTTACAATTGAGGAATTATAAAATTATGTTTATGGGTCAAAATCGGTGCTTGGGTTGTAGGTATGCTCATTTTTGGACACATGCCCACGCTTCCTAGTTAATATGTAAGAGTTTTAATATTTGTCATTTTCTAATGAACGTTTTTACTTTTAATAATACAAGTTTCTTAGTTCTTTTTACTTTTCTTTACTGAGTGAAACGACATGATTATGAACCAATAAACGTCATGATCAAACGGTTTTCAAATGATTTTACTAATATAATGTAACCACTAATAAGAACCATACCACCCGTTACATGGGAGATAAAGCGATAGATTATGCACAACCGACTCTGCCCCTGTATCGACGATTTACCTCCCTTAGACCTAAATCTTCGTAATGTACGATAATTATATCCATCTGTGTGGACGTTTAAAATCAAAAGAAGTTACCGAAATAGTATGATAAAGCTGTATTTACTCTAAAGCTTGTGATCAATAAAACTGGTTACTCTCTACAAAAGGTATTAATTACCCGTAATTGCTTCCCTTACTATAAATTTTACTAACGCGGCTGCCACCATTATAGTTAAAGGAACTCAACAAGAAAGGGAAAGGCGTGGCTTTACAGCTATTTTATTGATGGTAATAAATTCCAATTGCACTTACAATATTGTTTTTCTTCACCCATAAGACCTGTTTCAGAATATGGGAGGTATTAATGGCGGCTGGATGAACAAATTAAATAAATTTACTTGCGATGGAGAAAGCTCGCTTACTAGAAGAATATAATTTGTTCCGTGCCTCATCCAGTGAAATTTTTGTTGTAAATATATTTACCGCCTTTAGTTACATCCACACAGTCTCACGCGAGCCACTGACTAGATGAATAAAAAGGAAAATACAGATTTTTTTATTTCTAAAAACCATTCAACCCCCATGCCGGATTATGTATAACAAATTTACTCCATTTGTATCGATCCAAAGGTGTCGCCGAGCATCCAACGTAGACGGTAGACCACTGACCTTGCAGGATGCACGCAAATAACTCGCTACGCTATCCGCTATAATTCGACGCCTTACCTCCAGCATGCAGACACGCTATGATTAACAACACTTCAATCCGCCCACTTAGTTAATTCAATCTACCTGCAAATATCATAATGAATCCCTGACTGCGTTCGACTCGTGGCTCCGAGTCGATATTCATTTATCGTATCAGCTGTCCCCTGACTAATATCGTCTCGACAAAGACGATGAAAAGGGTCTCTATACCCCCCGTCGACCCTACTAAGCCGCGCCCCGTGACAAGCACTGGAGACATTGGGCAACAATGGTACGTATCCAGCTATCCACAATATAGTTAACAAGAGTATCATTACTATTGAACCTGGTAAATATCTAAATCAACATATTGGCGTTAATGGTTATTATTATTTGATAAAAAAAATCTAGTAAAATCTGTTAAATAACCCAGATAAAATAAGCGAGCAATAAACTGTTGAATTAACACAGGTTTTAGTATACATGGGCACGGATTACACCAGTAACTTGTATACGAGCCCATCTGAAAGTCCTTATATTACTCTATAAGGCATAGAGTCGCGCTAAATACGCTTCATTTCTTTTGAACGTGCGGCTTATGAACTAATTAATGTCGATCATGTCGAATTGTGGATTGTCGCATAAAAACTTGCTTGCATCTCCCCCGCACGTATTATTGAAATATTGGATGTACGGGAAACAGCGCGGAGGAATTATTTCAATGCGGAACCGTGTATCAATCAACGATCACAGAAGCAAATAAAGCAATAAACCGTGAATGTCGGGCAGGGAAACGGCAGTCAAGGGGCATAACTCGACACGTGGTGAGATTAGTTAACGGCGACGAGCTGATAGATTGATTACTGAACGACCTGATTGAACATTGAGTGATTTGTTGCTACACGACACACTCCGACTGTTGCGACACGTCGTGTCCGTGAGCGCAGTCCACATGACAATGTCCGGCATGCATGAAATTACCGGGTCAACGTATTTTTCCTCTCCTCAATTAAAACGCTGTTTCTCGACGTTAAAATTGTATGTATGTTGATCAATGTATAAAATATATATTAATACATCAATGTTAGTTGATACTATTAGGATGCGTGAATCTATCGATTAGCTACGTCACTAGACATATCTAGAACCCACTAGAACCCAACGAAGGCAAAATATGGTAACAGTACCACAGTCAATATCCGGTTAGACCTTCTCGCCTAAGAAATCATTTGCGACATTAGCACGAAATTCGTACAGTTGACGTGACCACGTTGTTTCACACGTACACAGCAAATCGGCAATACAGTACTAAACGGAAGTACTATGCGTGGATAATATTCTGTTTCATCATACGGTTTCCCGGGCAGCGCGAGGCTGTGATCTCAATTTGGCGGGAATTAATCACATGTTCAGAATCAGTCGCGCACAAAATGTCGTCTGCTCTCTGAAAAGAATCATCGAATCAAACAGCGCGAAAATTGTCGGGCGTTTTGTGCGAATTACACGCCTAATATGAACTTTGACATAGCTCGCGAATATTACTGTCTCGGTTTGCATTTTATTGGATTTTCCTATTGCCGCAATTAATCACTTTTTAGTGTAAACGTGGATACAGTCGTGTACCGTGGCAAATGACGGTTGGAATCGGGTAGGCTTTAGACATTTCGTTGAACAGGAATATCGACGCAAATATGATGTAATAATATAATAGAAAGAATAGAATAATCATTTACAGAGCGCTAGTAAATACACTACTGAAGAGCCACATACATACTACAATGAAAAAGTCACAATTTCTAATACGGATAATAATTAGTTAGACTATTGAATATGCATTGCATAATAAGTATATATTAAATAATAGGCCTACCCTACGCTGATGGTATAACTTAATAAATGAGTTGGGCCCTCTATTGCCGCAGACCAGAATGAGAATGTATTCATTGTGTATGTATATTTGGTAGTGAATAAAACATTTGATTTGATTTAAGTTGTCGCTTTGTATGCACGGGAGGCAGTTTTTATAACCTAGACCTCAACAAAAATGCAGAAAGTGTTACATTTTTTGTTGTTGTGTTCTTCAAATTTGTGAATGGCTTACCTGGAGCCTGTCATAGAGCTGTAATCTGCTGTAGGTCTTCGGAGACTGTCATTTTCCAAGCTACGCGAGCGGCTTCAAAGTACATTTAAAGATGCCTAATTTACATGCACCATTTTTACTTTTTATATATCGCACTGTGACAAATGGCGGTTTATTCAAGTCACCGGGGAGATCAGCTCTAAAATGGGCTCCGATGCGCACCTGATATTTTTACTTTTACAGTGCAAAATGGATAACCGACCAGACTAAAAGAAGTGAAAGGCTGTGTTGCCGAGGTAGCCAGATGGGGAACTACAAAAATATTATTCGACTATCTGCGATTAAGCACTATTGGCCCCAGTGGGGCAGTTGTCGAAACCCGCCTTTTGATCCTACATGTTGTGAGTTCGAATCCACATAACTCTACGAATTCCCTCGCATTCCACCACAAGATATAAGATTTTCGTACTTTTCGTACGATTTGTCGTGAAGCGGGTTAGTGTAAATTTTTTTAGGGGTAAAAGGAGACAATATCGTAGGTACGACTGTCATTATTACCATTAATTTTTATTTTACTTAATTGTTTTCTCCTTTTAACGTCGATAGATCGATAGATGGGCTTCTGTTGTCGTGTAGAATTGGCACCTGGCAAGGTATGCAATAACAATATAAATAGAATTTGATCGCCATTTTGGTTCACATTGAAGAAATAATAATATTGAGAATAGGGTAAGGAGAGAATCATAACGACAATGCGGCAATGATGACTAACGAATAGGATGTATGTTATATGCAGATGATACAACCATCGTCAGCCACGATCCCACTACCCTACAGGTGGCTATTGATCGACTCCATCAATATTGTCTAATCTGGCGAATTGGGCAAATGCCCCTTTTCAATAGAAGCTAAAGTCAGCTCAGTTAGATAAGGCTTAAAATATTGAATTTACCAAATCAGAAGTATTTCAGTTTATTATACAATTAAGGAGTAAATCGCGAATGGTATGGGAAAATGCTACGTCGATCACGTGGCTTTATGGTATAAAAAATCTCTAAAATCTAATGGATTTGGATGTATTTGGGGAAATTGTAAAGCTGGTGCTTATGTTAATGTTTTTGTGGCTGACTTCAAACATCGGTTAGTGAATCAATATGATCAGATGTGGAGAACCCTAATAGAGTAAAGCAAATGTGGCCTATACCGACATTTGATCATGCATAGTCCAGCCCTCAGCAGTACCTCACACAGAACTTAGCCGACAAGTATCGTGTCGCCCTCACCAGACTTCGGCTCTCCTCGCATAACTTGCGGGTGGAGCGTGGTCGGTGGGAACGACCAAAACTCGAGCTATCGGGCCGGCTGTGTTCGTGTGAGCGAGATGTCGAGGATGAATGTCAAGTCGTCATGGTTTGTCCTAAATATACCCACTTATGAAAGTCGTATATTAAACCTTATTAATTCTTGAACCCCAATATATTCAATTTATTGAATTGTTACAATCACCATGTTTGTCTAAGCTTTCTAAATTCATATAGCACATGTTTACTATTGTTGAATGTGAAGTAGAAAAATGAACATGAAAGGCGTAAATGAAATTTATTTATCACATTCTTGTTTATTTTTAGTGTGAACGCTGAGTGAACTTATATGTCGGTGCAGCTGAAAGATAATAATGGCAGTAATGTAAACAAATATCTGTAAGTTACATGTGCTCTTTGACCTAACTTGAGTCAATAATTGTAGTTCTAAAACTTGTATTTCTTGCTCTGTTACTTTGACCTCGATTGTACGCCGATACAATTGCTTTTATAGTGGTGTTTTATTTGATGACTACATTAGTATTTATATTATTTCGTGATTTGCAATGGTTTTTTATATACATAACAAACCATCATCTATGTTAACATTATTAACAATTATCTTTAAGCCGCAACACTTGATTGATTGATTGATCGACGATCGCTCGCCACCCGGACTCCGCGGAACATTGGTACACTAGTTGTTATCAGACCGAAGTCTCTCAATTGACTAAATTCAGCTGGGATTCTCGTTCACACCTCTTGACGCTTTCGCATCACCCCAGTTCCTAGCTCACTATACAAACTCAGAGTAAGATCTTCCGTGAAAGAGTACAGTGAAACCTGCTCTAACGACCACTCGTATACAGCGACCACTCGTCTTAAGCGACCGTCTTTCGGCGGTCCCGAACGTTTTCGGTATATAAGTACACTCACTGTATTAAGCGACTATCTTACCCCGGTTCCGCGGACGGTCGCTAAATACAAGTTTTACTGTATTAAATATTCTTCCGCCAAAGCAGCATACACGACTGTTGCAATGTCATCGGTACATTCAACTAGCTTATCTTCTTTCGCTTTCGCGGCTTCTCGTACGTGTTAACTTTGCGTTATTGAACGCAGATACACCCGCCTCTTCCTGTATAAACTCCAAGGAGACATTAGACGATGTACACGCTATAAGTAAACTCAAAACACACGCTTAACAATGCTTACACCAACTGAGCCAACAAAGAGATTACCGTATTCGCCAGTCGGCGCCAGTGGTGCAGTGGTTAAAAAGTGGTCTTTCATGCGAAAGGTAGCGATTTTAAGTCCGCATAAGTCAAGGATTTTTCCCGCGCCTGCCACAACAGGAAATGAGCAAGATTTTCTTGTTTGAATAATGAGAAAGATTTGTCATAGAGTGGGTTTTCGTAAAAAAAAATTGACGGTATAGGAAAGAAGCATTGCAGTGCGGCTGGCATTAATTACTCTTAATAAAGTAACACTAAAAGCTCGTTTTTCCTTTTTCTTTACTACCTATCATTCCTCTTCAATTTGTTATGGAGCATAATGATGGGTCTTACGTTTTAGCTCCTTAGGAATCGTTCTCGATTTCTTCATTTCTTAACCGTATTTTTGGGAAAAATTTTAAAGAAATTGATAATGACGGAAGACATTACTGAAACTCAGTCCGCCGAGAAACTCTAGGGCTCTTTCGCAATCGAAAATCACTGGCTAGAAACAAACGTATCCCAAGAGCCTTGCTACAAGGACCATCAACCTCAAAACGTTAATTTCATTGAGGGTGATATACAGGAAAGTCGCCTATCCTTAAGTTTCGTCTGGTGAGGAGCCTTTTGACATGGAAATAGTTTCATACGACATCTACCAACAGCAAGGTATCAGTCTATTAATTATTCAGGGACGCAACGTCGTGGGGTTGCACTTCTGAGAAAAGAGGAAATGTTTCCAAAAGAGATACGGATTAACACAAGCTTTCGTGTACTTTATTAGGTGTAGGATGAACTTTCACCAACATGAATGAACAGTTATCAATTTAATGCGCAATGTGGCATTTCGTGCCTACCTGAAACCCGAATTAGGGTGAGTTTAATAACGGCCTTATAATAAATAATAAATCACGAGTTCGTTTTGGATGACATATTACATCCATGTAATATGCGAAAAAAAATAAATGCTTAATATCATCTTAAACGCCTAATAGAAAAACCTTTATACCTTAAAATCCCTCATTGATTACACCCGACAAAGAATACCTTGTTGATATCTGGTATTAATTCTTCCCTCTGCCAATATAGTATTACTTTTTCTTACGATATGACTAATGTGGCAAACTAAATTTTGTCTACGTGAGTGAAGATTATTATAGTATTTAGTAGTATGTATTACAATTATTTTAGTCTTCTGTATACAAAGTAAGATCAGCTAAATAAGTCAGGAATATTTTCTTAGGGCCGATAATAATTTGCTACGGTCCTCTCTGGAAGTGCCTGACAAGAGCTACCGACGACCGCGTTGATCTGAATTGGAAATCTCTCGTTATATTTTTTGTCCAAAACTTCATCATTTCTTTACTATAGTCTTAATATAAATATTTAATAGTATACGTACAAAACATCTACAAAAAGCAGCTTAATGATGACGGGAATAATATAAATGTGTCAACGAGTGTACGACAAACGCGACAATAGACGAGTAAACACGATAATGAACAAGCAAACATCATTCGCGACACGCGGGTAGCGTTTATCGCGTTTTACACGCATGGTTACATCCCTTGTCCAAACATAGACCATATAAAATTAAATCGGTGGGTGAACGAAATGTGGCAAATTAGCAATCGGTGATTTGTCTAATTAGTCAATTACACGGTCTAGAGAATAGTTAACAATTGTAGATAGTTGAAATTTCAAGATTTAGGCACTCATAGCGATACCAAGGCATGTTTTTTTAGAGTTACCTTCTCAACAGTCACATAATTTATGTCAACCGCACTTGCAAATCTAATTCTTTATGATACACTTATTAAGTTTATTATAACCCACTCTACTACAAATCTTTATCGATAGTAAAATGAAAGGCGCGGGGAAAAATTATGGATGTGTGTGGGTAGGAACTCGCCATCTCTCGCAGAAACCCCGCCCTTGTATCCACTGCACCAGTGACGCCAACTAGAAGTTAATGGCGATATAAAAAGTCAAATCCCTTGTCGTTTAAATACTCGACACTTCACCTTCTCTACACCTTTGTGTTTCTCCCTCCTAATGACTTCAATCCGATTTTCTCTACCTCCTTTCTATCTTTGCCTTTCCTCCTCGCTACTTCTTTTTCTATCTTTCTATATTTCTCTTCTACTCTCGACCTCCTTTTCCATCTTTCTCTCCCATAGGGGTGTCCAAATTTTTCATCATTTTTGTATAATAGTTTGGTTCCGTTGTAAAATAATAATTTTATTTTCCTGTATAGTTGATATAGTATTTAAAATCCATCTAAGTTAGTATTTAAATTTAAGTAGTCGGACATTACGGTAGTTCTTGGCATTTCAATTGCCGAATAAAAAAAATTATTATTCCTAGAAACGCTTCGAAAATAGTCAGAAAACGCGATGTTGAGGCCATGTGATGACATGCTATGAGAGCGAAGCGGTCGGAACAATGCGCCCAACGAACCTAGCTACGATTGTGTCGGCCGATTTTTACTAGGAGGTATCGCCGTTCAGTCGCGCGGAAATCTGGGTGAAAGAGAAGGAGGTTTGAGCTTCGACCACGCCCTACCACTGTTTCTTTGAGGCGATCAGTTCGCTCTAGTGACACTCGTAAAATTGGCTACATTAACTCTCGCGTTAGATGATGTGGGTTGAAGTATCGATAGCTCGAATGGAGAGTGGTGCGAGTATCCCGGTAATTAGCGACAAAACTCTAAATACATGCCTGCTAAGATTTGCCGCCAAGCACGTGTTATATTCCCAGAAACGGGACTCGAGTCCTAGCTAGGGGTGCGCGTTATTAAACTCGGTAAAACGTTTATCGATAATTATCCGCGAAATTCGAAGTAATAAATTATTATTCATAGTCTGCATTAAGATTAATGATCCGCACGTGGACGATTGACCCTCTACAGGAACTGTACCCTGACCACCTTGACTGTTATCAGCACACTAGTAAGAGATCTGCTTATGGTGATCTGTTATTGTTGTTATATATCAAGAAGCCTATATGGGAACAGCGAAACAGTTATTAGATTCCAATTGTAGTATAATAGAGACAGTCTTCGGAGCTTTTTTATTAATCTACGTAAGTCCACACATATGACTGTCAGTTCTCCAAACTTGAACAGAACGTGTACAGTTTTTTACACTGTACGAGTTCCTCCGAGCGAACGACTGGACTATGTTTACCTACTTGTAGCCAGTCTGTCTTCGAGATACGAAGTGACAAGTGTAAGACGCATGACGAAACGGTGATATATGCTAACTAAAATCACGTAGAAATACCGACGGCCCCGTAATCGTCACGTAGGCGTATTGCCATTGTAGAGAAGTCAAACAAGATGTCAGACTGCGACCGAACGGCACACGGATATCCGCGGTGGAACAGTAAGCGCCCGTGCACGTGGATGCGATGTTTGTCGTTCAGCTATTATATTGTTATAGTTATCTTCGTATAATATGGATCGTATAGGGACTATAGGCTTACGCGCTCTAGACCTAAATTGTGATATTTGCTTCAATGTCTCATGCTGGGAAGGTGCTTCCGTGGGATCTTGATGGGATTGCCAAAATGGCGCAAGAGCGAATTATCAGACACGATATCTAATAGTGCGAATTCAGAAAAAGTCCTTATATAGTTGTATCATTTTTTCTATGTATATATGCTAAGATCGTACTGGTGTCTGCTGTCCGAAGTTATAGAAGTTTTTCGTATATATGTATTATATACGTAACTCCAACACACTCCTTATTTTAACTCGTGTTTCTAGATGATGAGCTTAATGTCACTCTCGCGCAGGTGTCGTTGTATTTACGGCCCCTACCATTCGATGCGGTGCTCAGAATCACCGAAATCAAATATAATATAAAACATGCAACTAAACGACAAAGTCCAAATTCTTGAGCTTTTGTAGAAAGCACACTCGAGATCACTTATAATCACAGGTAAGACTACCTTCGCTGTTGCTGGTGCAGCATTCGAATCTCTTAAACCACCACTTATCACCGCGATATTTTTTATCAATTGATGCAAGCTGCCTACCGTCTTTCATACATATCACTCTAAGTACCGACTTATATAGCGGCCGAATAGATCTAACAAAAAATCGTCAAATGTTACTCTTCAATCATGTTTACAGCTATTATAGTAATGCTATTTCAGATTCCTATCATTCATAAACGTCGCTATAAAATGTATAATAATTACTGGAAGGTGACAGCTCTTTTGTCAACAATGACGTACGTACGCGTGTATAAATAGCCCGGAATTCACCGGTTGTCTGGGTTTGCACTAGCCATTGATATAGCAGCCGATCATTGTAGAATTGGCTCCGAATTGCAACGTGTCGCCTCCATATGTCGCACATTTTGTAGATGATTATGATTACGTACTGCGAGTTGACGAGATAGCGAAGCTGTAAGACAAGATGTAAGACAGTGGTGCCATCACCCTACTAAACAATGCGGGAGGAAGCACTTGCCTAACGACGTGCCGAGTACCCAGAGAGCTAAAACACGCCATATTCAGTGCAATGACCAGGTCGAGGTCACCATTCTAAACAATGCGGGAGGAAGCACTTGCCTAACGACGTGCCGAGTACCCAAAGAGCTAAAACACGCCATATATTTAGTGCAATGACCAGGTCGAGGTCACCATCCTAAACAATGCGGGAGGAAGCACTTGCCTAACGACGTGCCGAGTACCCAGAGAGCTAAAACACGCCATAGGCGTGTAATGCAATGACCAGGTCGAGGCGCGAACCAGCGTCTTCTCTATTTTTCTCTCGACGATCAAGTTACCATGCCATCCGTTTCTTTTTAATAGACAATTATATCTTTCTAATCTTAATTGGTAGCCAATACGGTTCTTTGAATAGCCGCAGAGAAGCACACATCAGAGGTACGGGGTTTTTTCTCGTGCATTTCTCTCCAAATACATCTTTGATATATCTGAATCGATGAAAAAAACAACAAATTGATTATCTTTTCGTCTCCCTATGGCAAAGCAGCCAGCCGAGTGGTAGTAGCACTTGACTCGTAACTCAAGGTCGCCAGTTCGAAACCGATCAGGGATGATTCTCAGCAAACAATTTGTTTCTGATTGTTGGAGTAAACTCGTCTCTACAAACAGTAGGCGTTTCACATCTTCGGCGGGTGATAGTCGAATTTCGAAGGTATTGTATAGCGCTGAATAGCCACCATAAGCTTTTCATTGTAAACCGCGCTCGGGAGCATTTATTGGCTTATACACGCGGTGTAAATGTTTAAATGTTGTTCTTTGATCTTTCACGGTGCCACAGACATCAAGGGTAGACCACGTGTTTAGTTATCCACCAGACTCCCACTTCCTCTTTTCACCCGTTACACCATATATCCAAACGAAGTGGTTTATCTCCCTTCTGATCTTACTCCATGGTCACACGTGACTCAACCACATGGCCTCCTGCGAGGTGACACTCTTCGATCCGCACCACGTACTCCAAGCGCACCAGTTGTCTTTCCATATACCTTCCGTTCGTATAACGTCTGGTAAATGAATTACGTAATATACCTCATTACGATAAACACTAACAACACATCACATTCCTCATTAGGGTATATCAAAAACCACATACTTCAATAAGGCATGCACTTAACGACATATTCACTTTATTCCCGTAAAATCATGCATATATCGTAAAGTGTATACAGTCAGGCAACGTCATTGTAACATATTTTTTATATATTGCATATTATAACATGCAATGGCACAGGTATTTGATATTTCATAATCGCACATACAACCCAGACTATTGTGATACATGTTAAATTGATGATTCAGTGTGAGGTAATTTTAATGTTTATCTAACAATATTCAGAATAGTGAGAATGTATGCCAACCCATGGTTGTATAAACCGAGGCATTGTGCGAATATCATGCCATATAATGTTGCAATGTTTATACGTACATATTTCATATATATATAAAACATTGCAACATTATATTGCTTATATATATATAGTCACAAGTCATTTTATGTCGAAATATGGGTAGAAATAATTGAAGGATGGACTTCCATTGCATTGATCATAATGCGAATGTTTTCATGCCGAGTTTTGGTTTGCTTGAGCGTATTTGTTGGGCGGAGTCTTCGGTAACAATGACCGTCTTGGGCCAATGCGCGGCCATTATAAAACGTTCCCAACCAATGATGACGCGCCTTGCGACAGAAAGCAAGAGTCAACAAGACGACAATAGAAAGACATAAAGGGAACCCATCTCTATCCGATAAACTACGCGAGCTTAGCACATTAGCATCAATTACCGATGATATCAAAGTGTTACGCTGATAATTTAAAAACGTCTCTAACTTTGACTACAGTTGGAAGATTTTCTTCCATTACCGAGCTGAACACGCGGTGCTACAAATGAAATTACTGAATTTAACTATTTAGAAATGTTGAATGTGGAGCAAGATTTTACACGGGCGTCGTGAAATACGAATTTTATTCAATTATTTGACGATTATTCATGAAGCAATTTCGCACATTTCCGTACATACCAAAGTACTTTAACTAACCATAAAACGAACTTGTATGTAAAACTTTTCCGTGAGCCTTGATCGGTGTATACGAAAAATACTGCACTTTCGCCATACTGCGAATACTGGCGTACAGAATGAACATCGAAACGTCTATGGACGCGGATATTTTGAAAGAAGCGAGCGACACTGAGGCTCCTTGTGCAGACGGCCAGTCTTCGTCTTTACTTCCTGTTCTGTACAGGCGCGGCGCGGACCGGTCTCCGAGAACGCCGAAATGCGCGAGATGTAGAAACCACGGCGTCGTGTCTGCTCTCAAGGGTCACAAGCGTTATTGTCGGTGGAGGGACTGTCTCTGCGCCAAATGCACACTAATAGGTAAATACAGGGTCTACGGGCGAGGGGGCAGGACGTCAAACTTTGGTGTCTGCTGCATGCAACTTTTCTATGCTCTTACGCCGAGGATATTTCTATTACTGAGAGAGAGAATAACGCGATATAACGATGAAGCGATAATGAATATATATATATTATAAAGCCACTTATAATGTGACTGTGCGCTCCAAGAATGCGCTTGCGCTCACCTATTCATGGACGTGACAGATTTTTTTGTTACATTTACAATAACAATAAATTGATATGTATTAATCGTGAAATTAATTATGGGCCACCTCGTAATAAAAAAGTTTTGACCATTGTTCAAACAATTGATTTCTATTTTTTCTATTTTTTTAAGGTATGCCTACAATCTATGTAGTATATAGTTATAGCTATATAATAATGTATCTATTTATTTAGCTAATTCATGATATTTCAATCGTTTTAATAAGTGAAAATTGTTACATTTGTTAACTTTATCATATCAGTAAACTGCGCGTTAAAAAGGGTAAATTTTATCACAGGCATTGGTGGAGGTTATACTGTCACCGCTTTGTAAATACATAATACCGTAAATCACCAGGTCTTGATGTATGAAGAGGGTAGTAATGCGTGGTTCGCCAACCACAGAGGTATACAAAAAATGAACATCGATATTATGTATGGTTCAACATGGGTTGCAGAATACTAAAGAAAATAGGCGAATACCTTAATAACTAATTAAGGTAGAGATTAACAAAAGCTTTTGTACGCGGGCATACTTCGTCAGGTGTTATAATGTTTGTATACAAGATCTTGTTCCAGGTGAAACACTGACTGATTTCTTTTCTTCATTGGCCGTACAAGTATACACATATCACATGTTAGTCCTATCGTAATTTAGAGTCAGCAAGCGTTTTTGTATTGTTGGTTTCGATTTACTTCTAAACGCCTGATTGCATTTATACTAATGTTATTTTAAAGGCTAAATTAGTCGATATTTTCTTCGCATTTCGCGTTTTAGCCGAGAGACAGAGAGTCATGGCGGCTCAAGTCGCTCTTCGACGACAACAAGCCCAGGAAGAGAATGAAGCACGCGAATTAGGGCTGCTGTACGGCCCGAATGGATTACTCCAGGTGAACACAGACGATAAGTCGATGGTGGAAGGGTCAGAAGAAAAAGATTCTAGCGTCGAGCGCGCTAATTCGCCAGGTTTGTTTTTATTGTACGTATAATGTACATAAGATATATAGTGTGTGTACATACGTTATATAGTATAGTGTACATACGATGTGTACATATCAACATCTCCGGACATTCCATCGTCAAACTTCGGGTCGCCGTTCTCAGAAAAATTAATGCCAACAAAAAAAATTTGACAGGAATGTGCGAACAAAAAATCATTAATAAAATAAACTAAGATCAAGGACTAAATAGAGATTTAGGATTTTTGGAACGCTATCGAGATTACTCTTTTGTTAAAATCGCAGCTTTATTTCGCTATTGTTCACGCACCCTTTAATTGTATGTAACCCTAACACAACATTTCATAATATTTATCCAAACTACATCATCACGCGCTATCATCACACCACATTTAAACACGCTATATTTGTCTGTTTTGTTATTTCTACACCACCATAATCGCTTTATTATTAATTTTCCATTCGCTACTTGGTCTCCCCCCCCCCCGGTTTATCCATATCTCTGTACTTGTGATGTATATAAATGTGTATTTTACTCATTCTCTCTCATTGACCCGATGGCGCGTTCCTTGTCTCTGCGAAAGCTCGTGTGCAATAAATTTTTTTTTAGTCTCAGAAGGTGCTACCTTCTACTTTTTGTTATTTATACGATATTTAGTATATTACGTATTAAGAGGGGCGGGCGACCTCGACCTCGCGACTAGGTTTTGGATTTAGCAGAGTTTATTACAACGCGAGCTTCTTTGTAACGTGGTTGTGTTTCGCATCCTGGCGATACCGTCTCTCATCTCGCCATCTCAAAATCATCACCTGTTACAGATTTATCAGTATTTGCGACTTGTTTAGGCACTTTTTGGCATTCAGAACCAATGGTGTGAATAGCTGATCAGATCATCGACTACATTGACTATCTGCCACAGTCGATGATCCGCTCACCCCGGGAACCTCCCGAGTGGCCTAAACCCAACTGGCCTACAATCTCATGAAAACAGAAATATGACCCAACTGGCCTACATTGTTCTTAAGTAAACAGAAATATTACCCAACTGGCCTACTGGGCTCCACAATACGACTATTAACTAAAATAACATTCACGCCTTAGGTAATGATACTTTACACACACTTTATTGGATAATGTAAATGGGTAGTAATACTGTTATACTTGTCACCGGTGATTTCTTATTATGATGCTAACAATTACCACCGATATCACAATAATCATAGTATAGTCTACTTCTCAAAAGGCCAGTTTTACCCAGACAACAAGTTAACCCAAGAATATTCGTACACCCATATGAATATTGCTTATTTGAACGGATACTTCTCCATAATACCTTGTACCTATTTTGGAAGCAATAACTCTGTTAATGTCGTATAATTACGTATTGCAAATTCATCTATACATCTTCCACTACTTTTATTGACTTCAAATCTCTGACTCAACTCAACACTTAACGTCTTCTACATATGGTCGAGTGTTGTCGCACTTACAACGCTGTCAATCTCGCGAATACCGTTATGACCGCTGTTCTAATTTCCTTTTATGATACTTAACGCGGCAAATATCCCGAGGGTAATATATTCGACAAATTTGTCCGTAGCCTCTCTGTCAATGAAAAATGTCAGTCAAGTCTGCTCTCCTGTAATCGTCTGGGAATTCGCATCCGACAGAAAAATAGAAACCCGCATGGCCCTTTACACCTCAATTGGCTTCCCAGAAGTTAGAAGGGGGTAATAGACCGAGACAAAACAATCTAATGAATATATTATGCCACGATGATGTTAACTAATTTGGAGAAATATCGCTCGTGTTAACTGAATGGTGCACTTAACTCTAAATACCAGTATGCGGCGTTCCGGAAATAACGATTTCCATTTGTTCGGTTACCACGACAAAAAATATATATGTATCTTTTCGCTTGGGAGAAATCTCGTTAAATCACAACGTAACTTAGTTCTCGTCATCTGTTTGGGATCTGGGATCATCAAATGTGCAACTAATGCGCACTCACCAGTCGATGTGACGGAACGTTGTACGTTGTACATAATTTGCGCTCCTTGATAGTAAAAGCTCTAATTTGCATGACGTAACGCGGTTACCGCGCACTACTTTGTGCCGTCGTTCGCGTTACGACGGTTTACATACGTGGTTTACACCCAGCTTTATAGCTACTTAGATTAAAGTGCACGGTGAGTTGTATCACGCCGAGTACAGATTGAACATCCGATACTAGGCGCTTCACAGCGTCTCTCGCTGTGGATAAAATTCACAGGAAACTTGTTACTGTTCAAATATAGGCTAAAGATTCGAGTAAATTATATAGCAAACGCAAGGCAAGCGTGGGTCCATTATTCACATACTAGGATAAAGTAATGATTTATTTGTACTAATTTTCAATTATACAATAATATAATATATATAGCCAAGGCTACAAAAATCATAACATGGTTGGTATAAATTTTAATGAACTGATATTTTATTTATGTTATGTTAAAGGTAAAAAGATTAAGTTCAAATTTATTAAGCCCAAGTATCAGGCAATAAAAGCTCTCATATGCGATTAAGTTTATGCTAGGTATTCAGCGCCGATAAAATACACCAGTTAACGATGATATTAAGGCGTCGACAAATCTTAGAGACGGTTCTTCTCCGGCAATCAGAAATAAAGGACTCGGTGAGTAGCAACATGCAAAAACCTAACCGGTGAGGTTCGAACCCCTGGGCTTTCGGTTATGAGTCTAATGCTTCTACCACTCGTTTTTCTACAAAACAGATCGAAGTCGACACCTTTCATTCACTCTATCTGATTGTAGTCGATCATAAGACACTATGTCTGGACTCGTCTCATGCTCCTGATAAAACAGAGTGTCTGTATGAAAACTTGCGATCAATAAAATTAGTTGATATGCGGTAAGTATATGAAATGTGTCACCCGTCGTTTTATACTTCATTTTAAAGGCACTGTAATTGAGGTTTTTGTTAATAAACGAAAGAGTTGATAAAGCACATAGTAGCTGATAATTTAATTTAAGAATACAGCGCTAGTAATTATTCCACACACATCGACGTGTTAGATATTACTGTAATAATATTTTATATCCAGATATAATTAGGCGTTTACCATCCATGGAGAGCCGTTCTTTTGTGTTTACCTGACAAAACTTCATTAATAACTGGTTTTCCGCGTAAAATTATAACCGCTATGAATTATCGATGCTCGCGACACCCTGGCCATAATTAGATGGGACTGTGAGCAAATCATTATTCAAACTACGTTAACGCACGCGTTAAACGCAAAAGTTCTTTATTCCTATTTCAACTACTATTGTGATATAACAATTATGATTGTGTAGCGCACGCGCATGTTGTTCCGAAGAATATCCTAAATGCCTTAAAGCCAAACGTGTATTTTCAGGGCCGAGTGTAAAATTGGTAGTCCCAGAATCACCACAACCCGACAATTCGGAAAGCAGACGAACATTGCTGAAAAACGCGCGACATAAACGCCGGGCATCTCCGGGTTACAATCGGGAGCCATCGCCGTCCACCAGTCCTTGTAGCGAGGAGTCATCGACGACCGACGGAAACGAACGAAAATCCCCGCAGTTTTCCGGCTTGAATCGTACGTCTCCAATGGAGACGCTCGTGCGCGTCTTTCCGCACAAAAAGAGAGCGACCCTGCAACTAATCCTCCACGGTTGTAACGGTGACGTCGTGCAGGCTATAGAACAGATCCTGAGTAATGACACAAACACGGTACAGCAATCGTCATCCATGGCTTTAACGGCACCACCGACATATTTACCCCCGCCGCGCTTTAAATCAGCATTCTCACCGCTGGCACACATTCGTGGCCAACACCAACAGACAATCCACTCGCTACGTTATGCTTATGGTTCCATGGGTCGCGGAATGTCTTTAACGATGCCCTATCCTCCTGCAATGCTGCCCGGACTAACTCTGAGCACCGCGCCCTACATGTACGGTCATCAAAACGCCATAAACAAGGCTCTTCATTACATGTGCTCGTGTTGTACTCCCAAGCCATACACAGCGTCTCATTCCAATAGCAAGAGCTCAACCTGTATCACAGACCACACGTAACTCTGGCGCATGTGCACTCTAGTGTACCACATGAAAATCTTCCCGTTTGATCTATTCCCGTGAGGTCTAATTGCATAATTTGTTCATATAAGGTCAATCGTGCTTTACTCAAGTTCTAAACTGATTCCAATTGGATCAAACCTACAAAGACTGTGTGGCATAGTGTTATATCTTATTTAATGACATGGAACTTAAAATACGCCAATTTTAAGGCGCTGTTTACACATAGAAGATCCAGTACCAAGTGAATGCTGAAAAAAGCTTTCGTGGAAAATTGGGGAAAATTTTGTTATGCTCACTAGTGGATTTTAAATTAAATTATTATTACCTAATTATACAAAAAGCGGTCACTTTGTTAAAAAGGTGCTATATATACACCAGGAACTCACACACGCGCGCTCGCACAACCGCACACACAAATTATCCAGCATTTCACACAATGGTAATCTTGAAAAAAGTTCATTAACCCAACTTTCGGAAATAGTAGCTCTAAATTTCGGTACGAAATGTGTAAGCAGAAGAAAGCGACAACGACACGCCCCACTTATCTTTTTTACCTGTTATGGTTGTATACGTATATATATTGAATTATTAATGACAAAAAAAAGTTAATATGTGAGTTATTTCGGTGACATTCTGTTAGGGAAAATGAGCTGATAGTGCAGAAATATCACCGTCGGATGCAAATAGGCCTAGAGACACCGACATCGACACGGAATCCAAAGGCATTAGGTCGTATGTA
>WURV02001588.1:0-24495 GCA_011762755.2 Epimenia babai
CACATTAGGTGTTTTCCCCCACCCCTTATAAGTGAGGCTAATCAAATTGTCGTGTTAACCACATAGGCTAGCTTTGTGAAGGGTCATAAATGAAATTGGCCTACACAACGATTACTTCGGTAGTCAGCCTATAAATAAAATAAAAATGGCCACTGGATATGGTCACTAAATATGGTCAGTGGATACATAATAATCTATAATAATGAATAACTTATAAAGTTGCGGACGACACATTTGACAATAATTTCATTTTTGGTCTGTGGGCCGCGGTGTCATCACTGACTTGGTTAAGTATATAATTTTCTAGTTGTTATCCGATGTGGGTTCCCGTTTCATATTATGTCTGGCCACACACATAGACCCACAGCTTTATCCTTCCCACTGCCTATTGCTACAACTAAAACCATCAAGCCGCCATCTTTACCCCACCCCACCTGTCATTTTATTTAGCGCATTATGACAGATATAGGTAACCATAAACAGGTGGCCGCTTTGTGGTCACATCACTGATCTTGGGTGGCATAGAACCTAAGTCCGATCATGCTAATATACTTTCTCTAGCTGTATAAGGGGAAAACCACTTCAAATGCATCGGCCCATTCCGCTATCTGGGCAGTGCTCTTGCGTGTGATTATGCGAAGACTTGGTCCCTCTGATGTAGATGTGTTTCAGATGCTGATGCTACTGTCTCATTGTCACTGTATGCGTTATCTCATCATCTCCCTCTATATAATCATTGCCTATAGCAGATTTAACAGACTGAGCAACACTAGTAGGCTGTCTGTTAGCATGAGGACCTCATGGTGGGCTCGAACCTAATACGGCAGTTTTCTCATTCTTAGAGGCTCACATTTTGGGAATTTCATATCAAAAATAAACGAGACTTACCACATTCAGTGACTGACACTTGAACTACAGTTTAACTTAAGGCTACTTGTTCAAGGCCAACCATGCCCTATACACTGAGGCAATTATCTCAATCCATTCCTCCATCCACGTCAATTTTATATCACACAACATGAGGTTTACATTTGTATGAAATCTTGTTTATATATATAATACCTACATTAGTTCCTCTCTCAGGTTTTACATTTTTTGTATCTTATATATAATGCTTTATAAAACGGCTATCATGCATTCATCATAGCATGGCCATTAAAATTCTATTTTCCCATTACTAAAAGTAACAGTCCATATACGTGGAGCATGCTGTTATAGATGTGTTTCATTATTTTTCTTAATATCCGTAACTTTCTCCTGAAAATGAAAAATAAAAACTAAAGCCTGTTTTTTATTACTTTCTCTTTCACCCAAATTTTTCTAGACAGTTTAAGCTACATAAAGTCATTGTACATGGCAGCTTCGTTGCATGAGCCAGTAAACCTGTAAATTTTTACATTTTCGTATGTAAATATTTATAAATGTTGTCCCGGCTAGGTTCCACTTGTATTTATGACGAGGTGGTTGAGCAGAGCAGTTAGGAAACAATGGTACAACAATTGCTTTAGCTCGTGATTTGAACCTCCATCTTTTGGCTTTAAGGATGGTGCTCTCCGAGCTCCCATGCCTAGTGGTATTGGATCAAGAAATGTTTGACTATAATTATGACCTCAAGTGGTTAAAAGAGAGCTACACTGATTAATGAAATTTATTTGTTTGAAGTGTACTTATTAGCAGACCTGTCAAGCACAATATTATTCATTTGATGCATAAATTCTTGCATACTCAATTCTTCATTGGATTGAAAAGAACAGTATAACTTAGAAGCATAGTTATAATTTGTGCTGTTTTAATTTTTCAATTATATACAGTCAAACTGTCATACAGTTTTCTATTTTGAGAGAAGAATGATAATTATCACACCAATAATTGCAATAAGTGAACACGTCGACAAACGCAATAATGAATGTGATTTAAATAAATACCGCTAAAACTGCATCACTACTTTAAACGGTATTATTCCAAGAGGATCTCTCTGTGCTGATAAATAACATCAAATATATAATGGGTATCCGATACATATTGTGACTATTTTTGATAAATGTTGGATGTATTTATTTGAAATATCCGCATTTTACCGACTTTTTTTCGTAGAATTACTTTGTTTTATGATGCAATAGTAGTAATTTCTCTTTCTATATTATATTGATGTTGTTGCATTGTGTTGATATAATATGAATGATGGTATTTTTCCGTAGTCACCATTTGCATGCCCTCCTCATTAGTAAATTTCCATGTTAAGGAAGCAGTTATTTTCCATTGTGTATTTATGAAACGTTTCAACAGGTGTATTGTATTTAATGAATTTCCACGACATGTTATTGTATTTAATTTTTGGTGTGATATCAATTTTTATATTCTCTCCGTAAGTGGAGAATGCATTGTTTAACTCGCACATTATCAAAATGAGAATTATGATTGGGTAAAACACCATCATTTAATTTTTTTCAATACATTTGTAGTCAAGGTCATAAGTAAAAGTCAGTTAAGATTGCTAGATTCAATTGAGTTGTGTTAACTCTTCGAGTCTTGTGACGGGTTAATACCTCATGGTTCGTGCTTTCGTGCTTGGCAGGGAGACAGTTACAACTTCAAGACAGCTCTTGTCTTGGGAGAATACAAACTGGAGGACATAACTCCTCAGAAGGACCACTCACGCCGGAATGACCGCGTAAGATGCACAAATAATAGACTAATCGAATAAGGATATGACCGCCATCTTTAAGTTTTACTATGTATACCAGGGCGCATATCCTCAACATTTATCCTTTGTTGCGATGTACACAATGAGGTATAAGGTGAATCAGGCCCAATGACTTGGCTTTTCTGATCTGTTATCGAAGTGAAGTTGACAAGTTACAATGGCATCACTTTCACACCTGGTTATGACTCGTCGATATTCGATACTATGCTCCTGGCATCACTGATCATGACCCAACTATGACTGCTTGAGTTACGATGTATGCGTATAGTTATAGGCTGATTACCGAGGTAAACGTGTAGGCCATTCTTGACTATTAACTTTTGTTGCAAAGCTAGCCTACATATGTGGTTAACATAACATATTAATTAGCCTCACTTATAAGGGGTGGGGGAAACATCTACAGTGAAAAACCCCATCGAGTTTGGGCAGATCATTAATCTTTGATTCCTGTCATTGGTTCCAAACGTCTACAAACGGGCAACACATGTGACACACTCCGCTAAATGTATGAAATTTCATGGTTATTTACAATGGGATGACGACATAGTGGGTAGGTAAACAACATAGAGGCCATATAGAGAGCATCGGAAGCACATGCACGTCAGAGGGTAAGGGTCATAACGTCACACTGTAGCGGCTATCCAGAACCCCATGGGCACAGGGGTTTAAGGCGTTTTCTGTCTCAAAAACGCCACAGGTAGTATACTGGGAATTAAACCAGGAAAGCCAAGTGCTCTAATTACGTTAACTGCCCTCAGGGGAACTAGGCTGCAGCAGAACATGCATTTGTCTCACTCAGATCAGCAGTGAATGGCAAGTCGCTTGGGCCAAGCAGCACGGATCAATGGGCAACAGTGCAGTTTATGGACCACATATGGTCCACATGTTGCAGTTTGTGGCAATGGGGAGTAATGGATAAACATTAATGGTTTGACTTACAGTGGGGAGAGACTTATCTCTTGATGTTGTTCTTCTTTGGTAGTGGAGCTACTGTTTCATGATTTCTAAGAAGAACAAGGAGTGTGCCTACACATTCTATGCTAAATCCGAGGACATGAAGGCCAAGTGGGTTGAGGCTATCACTCTCGCTTTGTAAGTACATCTCATATGTCAGTATCATACGCTTCGTACCCCACCTGACCTCATTCTACAGCCTCAGACTTTCAGAGATGCCCAGACAACCACTCACTCCCAAACCTCTACTCCACACCCACACACCCATCAAAGAAACATGCGTACTAGTGATACATTCATACCTACCAACTGATCACATGTAAATGACATTCAGTCTACACCATTATGAAAGCCACATCACACCTGTTCAATGCTGGCAGCAACCAAAACCTTCACCAAATGTCACTTTTTTGCCCCAACCATACATAACCACCCTGACCTACATAACCTGCACCCAGGGTTAATTAAACACAGGGCACAGGGACTCCGGCTGAAAGTTTTAGTAAGACATTTTATGAATTAATAAAATTATCACCCATGAATGATTATGTGATGGACTTGCTTCAGCAATCAGGGGTAAATGTCTCACGAGATTTTACGTAAAAATTTAATTTATTGCTCCAACAGAGCGATAGTGATAAAAACATGGTTTTAATGTTTCTGGAATGAAGATAGCAAATGCCGATCATAGTATATATTGATTACGTCATTTACGCTTAAAATATTCAAATATTGCATATCTTCCACAATATTCCCAGCTCTAATACCTTGCAGGCTTCATATCCACATGTATATGGTAGGGAGTCAAAGAATAACGGTCCCTAAAATTCACTAATTCAAATTTTCATTCTGTCGCAGGGGAAGCCACTCTTAACCGCATAATTATTATGTGGCAATTAAATGAATCACATGCGCATGTGGCTTCAGGGATAACACACACCCACAGACGAGCAAGAAAGGCATGGAGTTTGCCATGAAAACGTTTGACACACCCACAAATTGTGTCGTCTGCAAAAAGCTCCTCAGGTAAACCATGAGACACCACTGTTCTTGAAATGAAATAAAATTTTATTGATTTATAGTGCCCGTTCAACACATGGCTATAAAAACTTTTCTTTTGTAAATTTACCGAAATTATGGCTAACAAAAAAAAACAGTTTAAAAATCCCATAAGGTAAAAATTATGAATCCACTGTTATTACTCTCACTACTGTTATTACTGCCATTCCTGTTACTGCCATTACTTACTACCATTATTACAGTTGTTCCTGCTAGTACTGTATGTATATTATGCTATGTTAATTTTTAATGTGTATTCTTTATTGATGTAAAGTGTGTTAGACAGCGTTGCTAATAGTGCACTTTAAATCAAATATATTTCATTTCATATTTCATTTCATTTCATGAATCCAAAAAATAAAAAATATACAGTAGACCCCCATTTTTTGTCATTATTGGGTCTTGTCAAATTCATGGTGGTAAGCGGGGTGGAGGGAAAATAGAAAAGTTTTCAGTTTGTGTAATGGTAGAGAATTAAGGAGAATAGGGGCAGCAACTGCAAAGACCCTGTTACCAAAGCTGTTCCATCTGACTGTTGTTTACTCAAAAATTGATCGAATTATTCTAATAGTAATATTCAGAAAAAATGTAATATATTTGATGTCAATAAGATGTCTTTAAGGTGCTGTTTACTTTAATAAATTGTTAAACTTATTGTTAGTCTAATTAATAGTAAGTTAATAACATAACGGGTTAAAGGCAATACATTTCATATAAAGACTATTTAGTTTTATTGATCACAAACCTTTACACAGACTGAGGTCATTTAGCCAGATTAGACAAATTTATTCTTCCTGGGTAGCGAATATTAGTGCGGGGATGTGATATAGACCTGTGTCAGTACGAGATATAAACAGACACAGCTTGAACTATGAATAACCTTCTCTACATTATCTGTTATTGCCATTATCATTTTTACTGTCTTGCATTTTATTTTAGGGGCGTGTTCTTCCAGGGATATTTCTGCAAAGGTGAGTTACATCTGATGTTTTTATTTGATCTGCTAAGGTCACTGATCAGTGGTAGGTCACTGATGGGCTATTGGTAGGTAGGTTTTAAGACCGTGATATGGTTAGTGATGGGTAAATTGGTAGGTGAATGGTAGGTAAGTGTTATGTAAGTGGTTGGTTAGTAGTAGGTCTATGTTTCGTAATGTATTATTTATAGACTGATTACTGAAGTAATTGTTGTGTAGGCCAATTTCATTCATGGCCCTCTACAAAGCTAGCCTATGTGGTTAACACAACAATTTGATCAGCCTCACTTATATAAGGGGTGGGGAAAAAACATCTATTGTGAAAGACACTCCAAGTCTGGGCAGACATTTGACCTTTTTCCATTCACCCCACCGGTTCCAGATGTCTACATACGAGCTACATATGTCGCACACTCTACGTCTATGGAAGGTCAATGGTTATTTACAATGAAATGATGACATAGCAGGGAGGGAAGCGACATAGCGATCATATATAGAGCATCTAAAGCACAGCAAACGTCAGAGGGAAAAAGCCCTAACAGAACCACACTGCAATGGCTACCCAGACCCCCATGGGCAATGGAGTTTAAGGTGCTTTCAGCCCGAAAACGCCACAGTTAATATTCTGCTCAGAACGGGAATTGAACCAGGGACCCCTAGATTCAAAGTCAAACGCTCAAGCCACTATGCCCGCTGCCCCCATTTGGTAATGTATAGGGCATACTATTAGTAGTAGGTCTACATTTGGTAATGTATAGGTCATGCTGTTAGTAGTAGGTCTACGTTTGGTAATGTATAGGTCATACTGTTAGTAGTAGGTCAGTGTTTGGTAAGGTATAGGTCATTCTGTTAGTAGTATGTTTGGTGAGGTATAGGTCATACCGTTAGTAGTAGGTTAATGTTTGGTTAGTTATAGGTCATACTGTTAGTAGTAGGTCAATGTTTGGTAAGGTATAGATAATAGACCCCGGGAAAAATTGAGTTGGTCACCCCTGATATAGGTCTAAATAGTAGAGTGGTGATAAGTCAAGTCAGTGAAAGGTGTGTGGTGGGTCAGCAGTGAGTCAGTAGTATGTAATAGGCCAGTCGTCGGTGAGTAATAGGTTAGTTGTACGGCATATGTTGATTAGACCACATCCAAATCACCATGTATGTTTTCTCAGCGGCCAGTGTTTACCAACAATTTTGTGAAGATGTAGTCAAAATCTTATACCTACAGTGGATGTGAACTATCAACTTCCACATCGCTGGTCATGTGCTCGATCCGCTGAAGTACAGCGGGGATTTTAGTGAACCCTTCCATAGTTTCGATTCACCGTGTCTGTGTCATTATTTCCTTTAGTCAAGATAAAGATTTAAACTTATCATGTGTTACATCAGAAACTGTCCAAGTGTATTGGCCTCCTATACACACTAGACGAATTTAGTTGAAGATAACACTAATGTTATATCTTGATATTCATTTTGTCTCCACAGATAATGGCATGTCCGTTCACAAAGAGTGCATTTCTAAAGCCTGTGAGTTCCATCCGCCTGTTATCTTTCATGTTATCAATTGTATTATTGAGGTCTCTCTGTAACATACTACAAGTTGAGGTGGCCTTATGACCTCGTTCATGTGGTGGTATATCTGAGGTGGTCTGATTTAACTCAAGTACTCTTATAACTGGAGTGATCGTATAACTTAGGTGGTTTATAACTGGGATGCGTTGATGAATTGAGTGGTCTTGTAATTGAAGTGGTTTTATAACTCAGTTGGTCTTAAAACGGAGGTGGTCTAGTAACTCAGGTGGTCGTATAACTCATGTGATTTCAGCGATGTGATGAGGCAATGACTTGCGTATTGTGTTCCGCATGATTTGATGTGTATAGATTTTTGTATGGATTATCTGCCCTTTATCATTTTCAAAATGACAACAGAATAATAAATTCATTCTGTACTGATGCAGATCTGTGATATTTTGCAATTGTTTATTTATTAGCTCGCCTGAGCTTATGCTCAGTGAGCTTTTATGGTCGGAGCTTGTCCGTCTGTCTGTCCATCTATCCATCCATCCGATGCTAACATTTTCTTAATAAAATCTTCTCATGAACCGCTTATCACAGAGGTCTGCCATTTGGAAGATCCTTGGGTTGGTCTCGCTAGATTTGTTCAGGGTATCATCATCGCAGCTAGGGGAGGTAACTTCTGCCAATGATTGTATTTTTCTTAAAAAATCTTTCAAGAACCGCTTATCGCAGAGGTCTGTTACTTGGCAAATATTATTCTTAGGGTGGTCTCTTCTAGCTTTGTTTATATCATCATCGCAACAAAGGGAGGTAACCTCTGTCGATGTTTGTATTTTTTATTAAATAATTTTCTTCTCAAGAACCACTTATTGCAGAGGTCTGCTATTTGGCAAATATTGTCTTAGAGTTGGTCTCCTCTAGATTTGGTCGTCATAATTGTCATGTCTGTAAGGGGTGGTAACTAGTGTCAGTGTTTGTATTTTTACTTGACAATTCTTTTTTTTTGAGAACCCATCATCGTGGAGGTCTGCCGTTCGGCCTATATTGTCCTTTAGATAGTATCTTTCAGATTTCTTCGGCATTTCATCATGGGAGCAAAGGTGTAATTTCTATCGATTTTGTTAATTTGAAAATCTTTATCTCTATGTCTGTTCGTGCAAAGGTCTGCCATTTGGCAGATATTGTGTGTATAGGTCTCATTCAGATTTGTTTCGGACATCTCTATTTAGGCAATTAGAGGTGATTTCAGCCAGGGTTTATCCACAAATCTGCGTTTTCGTGTTTCAGTATCTTAATGGGTATTTTCAGGTCTATTTGGCCTCTTGTTTTTAATGTCAGGCAGTCTCCTTGTTGTCTTCTTGTTTTAATATCAAGATGCCCTCCTTGGCCTGTTATCCTGTCTTTTTCTTTTTTCTGGTGAGCGTCTTGAGGCCTCTTTGGCCTCTTCTTCTAAATATAGTTTTCTCAAAATGTCTGATTTAATGTAATTATAAAATTTTTATGAAAACCTTCTCTGGTATTGACTGTTAGTATATTATACGGCAAATGAGTGAAACATTTAAATAGATTTTTCATACTTAGTGTGAAATTTATGTTTTCTGGTATTTGCTGGAGTTTTCTCACCAGGTAGTATCTTACCGAAGGAAACTAAGAATACACATTAGTATAAGAAAGTCAAGATGTAGTATCTTACTACTTTTCTCCTTTTTCAACTAAAAGTCTCGATGACAAGTATGTCAACTTATGTATACATACTGGAAAGTGATATGACCTTTTTGGCTCGCTGTAGAAGGGAATAATATTCCAAACTTTCAATTGGAATAATATGTTTCATGGCCTATAATAATGACAGTTGGCAACTTTCTCAGCTTCGCTAGTCAATGATTGGCCTGTAATAATGACAATGACTTTATCAGCTCAGGGAGTCACTAATTGATCTGTAATACAGACAGTTGGCAACTTTAACATGATCTAAATGAGAGTAACCAATGTGGTTAATTCTATGAAAAATTGGAGAGAAATGCACAGAAAAACCTATACCTCTGATGGCACTCGAACCCGCGACCTCTTGATAACGGGTCTGGTGTTCTACCAACTGAGCTACAGGGGCAAGCATTTAGGTATTTTAAACTGTTTTTTAGAACTTTGATCTTTAAAGTCCGTATAACATGCCAACAATAATCCATAATTTTTCAAATTTGCATATAAAAAATTCACCATTCTTGTCATTTTTCTGCCTCCTTAAGGTAAGTCACGCCGTTCATTGCTGCCAACTTGTGTATTAATGAATAAGTTTACTTTCCAAGTATCCATCGTAACTGGTAAATAAACCGAAGGAAACTAAGAATACACATTAGTATAAGAAAGTCAAGATGTGGGGGGTTTCCTGATTCACTTGACTTTTGGCAAACTTACGAGCAGAATTAAAGTGTCGTATATGTCATACTTTTTGGTCATAAACATTGTTCTTCTCTATCATTATTTACTAACCAATTTTCTAAGCTTCACCGCTGTTTTCCGAGGTTTTGTTATGCACTTAACCTGATAGTATTTATCCTCAGGGTCGTCTCCATGGTGATATTGGCTATTTCCCACCGCAGTTTGTGGATATAGAACACCAGAAACCTGTTGTAAGTCATTTTGGTTATATTGATTTTGTGTACAGCGTTAGAATACGGTGGTATTTGTGAAATTTTTTTGGACATTATTCAATTTTTGGTTATATCTTGTTAAGGCTTATTATTGAATGAACATATTTAGGCTTTATCTATTCATGTCAGTGCTTCTCATTATGATGGTGCTTTTAATTGCTTTTGACCAGAGTGGAGAATCATATGAACAAGCTTTAGTTAAAATGTTCCCGCCTGTTAGTGACCAGAATGGTCGACTGAGACATCTAGACGCTTCCCTCATCAACTTGAGTAAACAGTCCTGGTAGGTTCACCAAACCTGTGCACCTCTGCATGCCTGGCTTTGTGTGTGGTGATTTTCCTTCCATCTACCAATGGAAAATTCCCACATTGTTCCTTCATCGTCCATTCTTATGCTCTATCCTTTTTCTCAGGGACAGTTCCACACACTTCCAAATGGAACATTCCTATTTGTATTTCTGCATTCTTCTATGTACAGTGCCTCTTGCATACTTGTCGTTGATGGCATAGCTTTTTCACCGATGTTATAGCACTTATAAGTGAATTTTGTCATTTTGTTCTAGCATTATCACTAAAAGTATGTTGTGGGTTGAGTTTTGTTTGTTGTGAGCTGAGTTTGTTTGTTACTTGTTTTGTGTCATCTTGTTTAATACACCACGCTAGCTATTCACCGTGAAAAATAAATTTGTGCGCATCTCCTCTCATAATGATCGTTGTCATGAAAACTTGTGAATTCTAACAACATTTTGATGAGTCTCTTTCTGTTTGTTGCTTACACTTCCTGTTTCTCATTGTTGCGCATCTGTTGTTGTACATACCACAATCCTCTCTCTCATGCCTGGCTCTGCTCAGTGATTCTCTGAGGGTGGTTCCCGTGAACTGCCCAGAGGAATTTTTTGGCTATTCTCATTTTTAACATCAAGAGGAAAATCTTTTATGGAGAATTATTTCTACCATTGAAGTTATTCGCAAAATGTCACTATAGTATGCACTATGACGTAATAAACTTGTTTGCCCGCACACATCTAGAATTATCAAATACCCAAGACAAGGTGCCAATACAAAGGTAACAATATTCATGGTGTTTAAGGGTTTTAATGAAAGCATTCTGAATCTTGTGCCTCCACTACGAACTTAATGCTTCACCCGATCAGATGTCATTACCCAGAGTATCGAGTGAAGATGTATGGGTTGGTGTGTAAGCCACATTGTATAATATGACAAGTGAAGGTAACACCTTATTGACTAACTAAGATTATGATCAGCACAAGTTTTTGTCCACAAGTATACTTCTTCAGGTGCGATGAATATAGGTGGTGACACACACACGGAATATATACTGGAACAGGAGAATGGTAGAGAAAACATCCAAGTTACGTAGATAAAAACATTCACTGTGCAAACAATGGAAAAACCCCAGGTGTTACCTTCACTTTTCGTGAGAATCACTGATCTATTCTTCCAATGGCACATTTTATTGCTCAGTGTTGTCATGCTTGTCTCCCCTTTGCACTGTCCCTCTTTCACCAGCGCCGTGATTCCTACTTGCATACGACAATCAATCAAAATGGAGGTGCCGTTATTATGGGAGATGATCGCGGTCCTTCGGATCGAATGAGTCGCGTGCCTGTCACTGATAACCTAAATTGTTACAATTGGTGCGTTTAGTTAACTAGACGTTAAAAAATGACGCAAGATTTTTTGTCAATATGAAAAGTTTTCTTACGGGACATCATGTAAAATTGTGGTTAATGTATTTTCAGTGTAATATTCTTCGCCAGATGATATAACCGAATGCTGTTAACTAAACCCAGCTCGTTGGATATAAACATATGTTAGAAAATCACTCTTGCTTTGTGCTTCTTCTTTGCGCACTCTGATGCCCGTAGAAGAATTTATTAAATGGAAGAATAGAATCTTAGAGGAATGGAATCATTGAATCTTAAAATTACAGAATCGTGTCATAATGCAATCATAAAATTGCAGAATAATGAAATAGTTGAAGATCAGATTACTATCATCTTATAACGATAAAATAACAGAAATGCCACAGTTTAATCGTGATAAAATTGTAAAATCGTAGCATTACAGGAAAAAATAATATCAGAATTATAAGGGCTTATATAACAGAATCGTAAAATAATAGAATCTTAAAATAATAGGATCATAAAATAATAGAATCGTAAAATAATAGAATCGTAAAATAATAGAATCTTAAAATAATAGAATCGTAAAATAATAGAATCTTAAAATAATACAATCATAAATGATAGAATCTTAAAATAATAGAATCGTAAGAAGAATCGAATCTTAGAAAGTAGAATCTTAGAAAAGATTATATTTAAGAATAAAAAACAGAGCGTAATAAAATTTTATAATCCCAGAATAATAGAATTTCCAAATTATACAATTGTTTAGTATTAGAATGGCTCTGTAGATAGTATGAGATTGTTGGAATAGTATATTTGAGTTTTTTTATAAATAGTTGTCGAGCTTTTCATGTAACTAAGTTTAACATTAGCGAGCAGACTAGACCCCTCGTTCTCACGCTATCCTCGAGATTAGTCAAATTCATGGCGGTAACCGGGGTGGAGATTTGCAACGATGCCACAGTGGTAAAAAATGCAGACATATTTTGTTACAGTATTTCTTACAATCATTTACAATTAAAGTGTGGTGATAAAAGTAAATAAATGTGATAAAATAAAAGAACTCAGAATGAATTTTTCACCTGGGACAAAAAGCAAACAAAATTGTCTGCTTCACTCTCTTCTCTGACTTGGCTTTGAAGATGGCGATTGTACTATTTCGTGCTTTCTATCAGAACTTAGCACATTGCTCTTATATTATTTATTATCCATACTAATCTTTCAATATTAAGGTCAATACTAAACAAGTAAGAAAATGTGTAGAAAAAACTCGAAAAACTAGAAAAAAAGATTAAGAATGCGACGATTTGTGATTTAGAACCTTTTCAAATTCTGGTCACGCTGTTGTAGAATTTATACTAATTAAGAGAAGAACAGGAATACAATCTTGACCAATCATTGCTTTGTTCATTGAATAAAATTACTTAACTGTCAAAACGCGTAGCGTGTATTCGCATCATCGGTCAAAGGTCAAGATCAAAGTGGCGCGCCAATAGCAGACTACGGGGGTTTCCGTAGCAGACAGATATCGAGACTTTTGGGAAAATTTTGTGACGGGAAGCGCGGATGGCGAGAGAACGAAGGGTGGTTAGTCAGGGGTCTACTGTATGTTTATTAAGTCATTAAATAACAGATTTTATGGTGATAATAATGATCGTTGTAAATTAAACTTTATTTAATGTACTAGACATCAGGGATCATTTACTAAAATTTTATTGTTCGTGGTAGGTACGTTGGGATAATGGACAGACTGACAGCGGAGAGGAAGTTAGAGAACAACGAAAATGGAACTTTCATGATCCGTGAAAGTGAAAATCCTTCGCGCAAAGGAAAATATTGCCTCAGTCTTTTGTAAGTCGTGTCTCTCTATTTTCTAGTTTCGGCATTTCTGCGTAGTTCATGTAATTGCATCATGAGCTTCCTCATCAACCTCAGCTTGAGAATGGTAATAATGGTCGATGTAGTTCAATGAGTAACAAGGTAAGTGTTGTAACTGAATTAGTTATTAGGAAATGAGCCATCATTGATGTCAGGTGGCATGTCATCTGTGGTGCCAGGCTCTGAGCCATCATTGATGTCAGACAATACGCCATCGTCCCTGTAGCCCAGTTGGTAGAGCACCAGACCAGTTATAAAGGGGTCGTGGCTTTGTGTCCCATCAGGACATGTGCATTTCTCTCCAGGCCATAAGATGTCACAGTTACATCTCTTTTTTCCATAAACATTCTTTGGCTGTTTACTCAAAAAGCTGTTTGCCTGTGGGAGGGTCTGAGTAAAAGTAAATAAAAAAGTTAATTAGGCATTATATCCCACACTTTGAGGCCGCTTGCGTTTGGAATATGATGGTTTGCAAAGGTTCAGAGGGGGTGGCAGCTGTATGGCAGGCGCCGATAAGCGACTTACAGATTTACTTTCCCAGTGTATAATAATTTTTGTTGCCACAAAGAACTTTCACCGGTGCTTCCTCATGGCTAAGTCGACCAGAGCAATCGGGATAAAGTACCTCCTTGCCCGCGGATACAACAGAAAGACACAATGGTATTGCCGGATTTGAACCTCCCACCTTCTGGTTCGTAGGCCAGCGCTCTACCACCGAGCTATGACGTCCCCAGTAGCCCTTGAGTAGCCTCTGTGCCGTTTTTCGTTAGGTAAGGGCTTCTTCCCTTCGTTGTGGTTGTGATTCAGATGCTCCATGGATGATTTGTACGGTGTTTACCTTTATCATCTATCTTGTCTTATTGTAAATGATTATCAACTATCATGGACTGAGCGTAGTGTGCGACATACATCGGCTGTTTCTGGCCGTTTGGAACCCGTGGTGTAAATGGACGACGGGGTCAACTGTCTGCCCAGACTTGGTAGCTCGGTAGGATTGTTAATACGGGGTCTTCCACTCACTACCCCTTATCAGTGAGGCCTATACGTTTGTCGTGTTAATCACGTACGCTAGTTTTGTAAAGGGCTAAGAATGACCCATGCTAAAATTACCATGGTCATCAGCCTATTTTTAACTAACTAGTTACTTTATTAGCTACAATGTACCATATGATATGTGATTTAACCATATGGTATGACCAGGGACATGATTTGACATCTTCCAGCTATGCCAACCAGACAAAGCACATCAAGGTGGAGAAGACAGCAGAGAACATGTACTATATCGCTAACTGCAAGATTTTTCATTCGATTCCCGTTAGTCATAATGCTTAACTCTAGACGTAGTTTTATCGTCTTTTCATCAATTGAAATTCAAGTAATCAAGAACTACCAGCAAACAGAGGTTTAACCCTCCGTATGCCGGTGGTTGTATTTTACAATATGAAAATATAATATGCCTACAACGGACTATTTAGGGTTAACAATGGTCCCGCACCTATTTAATATATAAAAACTAAATTCTAAAATTTGACACGCGACACAGTATTTGAAAGCTCCTTTCTGTAATAATGGGACACATCTGCCAAATGGCATGCTTGTTCAGTATTGTTCAGTTGTAACAGTGATATATTAAATGTTAAAGTCAGGTAGCTTACATGTGGATCATGATTAAACAGTATTATCATAACGTAAACTTATATGATTGAAGAGAATTGCATGGGAGAAGTTTCCAAGCTTTTCCACAGTACCACAATGGCTAGACCCATGAAAATTACTTTATTGTTCAATTTTAAGGCTGTGTGAAAATGTCATTCATCCTAGAATCCTAGAAAAATTGAAATTTGAATATGAAATGTACATTAATGCCCCACTACTTGTATTACAAATACTTATGAAAATTTGAATATGAAATATACGTTAATGCGTCACTACTCATATTACACATACTTATTAAAATTTGAATATGAAATGTACGTTAAAGCCCCATTACTCGTATTACTCATGCTTAGTAAACTTTGAATATGAAATGTACGTTAATGTGTCACTGCTCGTATTACACATACTTATCAAAATTTGAATATGAAATGTACGTTAAAACCCCACTAGTCGTATTACTCATACTTACTATAATTTGAATATGAAATGTACGTTAATGCGCCACTACTCGTATTACTCATATACTTAGTAAAATTTGAATATGAAATGTACGTTAATGCGCCACTACTCATATTACTCATATACTTAGTAAAATTTGAATATGAAATGTACGTTAATGCCTCACTACTCGTTTTTGTCATACTCAGTAAAATTCAAAAACTGGTCGGTGTTTGTTAGGAGCTGATCGAGTACTACAAACACAACTCATTACAAGAGAACTTCCCTGAGGTCGAGACGACCCTCATGATGCCGTACAAGGCGTCGATGCAGAAATACGCGATCGCTGGATACGACTATTCAGCCACGTCCACTGGGCAGTTGTCTCTGTGTAAAGGAGACCGCATCAAGATCCTGAGTAAAGCGGGCGAGGACAAGGGTTGGTGGAAGGGTGAACTCAACTCGAAGGTTCGTCCATTTCAGCTAGTTGCCATCGTGGTGATCCAGGTCGCGATACGGTCGTATAATCGATGCCTGAAGTTATCAGTCAGCTCCTGCGAATGTTTTTATCAGCAATAAGTATAATACACTCGACTAAATTCTTTGTATGCGACATAGAATTCAGCCATACCGTATACTGTTTATTTTAAATGAAAAATCACATAATGGAAAAGAACCATTCTATTGATTATTGAATTTTGTCGGTGTGACTATAACCAGTGTATCCTGTAAATATGTATTGAATATCTGTTAATTTCTGTTGTTGTTCTTAAAATTATGTTATGTATCTGATATGGTCCGATCTCCAATAAATGAGACCCACCATGTCAGAATCAGTCTGAAGTCTCAATTTGTCAATTGAATGATTTATACATGTCTGGAGAGAGAATGAGAGCAGCTTTTCAATGCTACTAAAATCATAATAATCCACATAGAGTTAGCAATAATATCGGAAAATATATACGTACATCATAGTGGAAAAACTTAATATAGAGAAAAGGATGACCAAACATTGTCACACAGTTTAAACTGGTAATAATACGACATTTCAAGCATATTTCACACAGAAAAATATTTTTTTATGAATGTTTAATAACTGAAGTACCCTAAAATGGAAAAAATCACAATTCCATATTTTTCATGTTGTAATGTACTATTGTATTTTACTGATTTGGGGATTTCCCGACTTCTGACTGATTTTGACATGGTGGGTCTCAAATATTCAAATACACTCAAACTCACCCTTCTGGAGACTTGTATTAAACGGACAACTGTTTAACGTGGACGTCTAACACAGACACACAAGGTAATATTTATAGCGTTGTCGACCTGAGAAATGGACATGACATTCTGTAAATTCAAACAGAAGCAAAGAAAACACAACTCAACACGTTGCTCCGTCTGCACTCACCGCCACAGGCGTGTCCGTTTACCTAACAATACAGTTGCGAAAATAACGGACTGTTTAATCTTCATCGGTGTCTAGCTGATGATTGTCTTATGTAATGAACAGGCTGCATCTGGTTTTATTACTCATCCACCATTGGACCATGACACTACGGGCGTGTCACTCGTGTAACTAGTGTAACTTTGATGTTTATCGCGGTTGAGATGAGTCTGTATTAAGAAGTTCAAGATGTTATCTTAAATACCGAATATACTCGCCTGTAAGTCAATCCGCCTATAAGTCGACCCCCCCCCTCAACTTTGGCCGACGAAATCGAGGTTTTGCTCTTGACCTGCCTATAAGTCGAGGGTGCATTTATACCAATGATTCACCCACCTACAGCTTTCCATTTTTATCGCAAAAAAAAAACACTAAAATTCAAAGATACACAAATAAAAAAGACGATATGAAAGCAATAATTTCAATAAGCAAACATTCTCAACTTTTTTTCACAAACAAAGAGACGATATGAACACAAGAAAACATAAAAAGATTCCACTGAATACGGTACCTTTGTAAACACCTCGGTACACAGTCGTTGGCTGACGTACGTATCGACAGAGTAAGGGCCCTTTGTTATTGATAAAAACAATATTATAAGATAAAAACACAATAGTCTACATAAAAGATCAATAAATACATTCTTTCTAAAACATTGGCACATGGGAACACTGATTGACGTCTGTAACACTGACGAAGTCGGGCCCTTTGTTATTATCTCTCCATTATCACTCTATTTATCGCTCTATTATTTTTACTGCCCAAAAATTTTTTTATTTTTATTGACCCGCCTGTAAGACGGGGGGTAGACTTTAAGGATTGAAATTTTGTCTTTAGAAACCATCTTATAGGCGAGTATATACGGTAGTTATACTCGTGGCACCTCCTAATGTCAGTGTGGGTTTCTGGCCTGGGTGGTACTCTTAAACAATATTCTGTGTCACATAGCCACACTTCAGCAATTAAATGTCTTTACAATGGGGATGTTTGATGACAGTGCATGATATCTGACTGCAGGTGAGGTCTCGTATCTCTCCTGATACTGTTCGTCATTGAAACATTTTACTTTGCATTTATTCAACTAGCTTCTTGTTTCTTCACTTGTATACATAACTCGCTATATTCTTTCAGATTGGATACTTCCCAATGGCGTATGTGGAAGATGAAGAGTAATAAAGATTGCATAAAAAGTTAGTGAAGATTCTATGAAGTGTAATGAAGATATAAATGAAGATTCTATGAACAAAAATGAAAATTGTATGAAGAGTATTGAATTATTAATAATGTTTACATTTCACGTAAACAGCTTAAATATAGCTACGAACAGACCATTACATGTATACTGCAAAATGCAAACTGCTACGTATAAATGGCTACATGTAAACAGCAACATCTTAACAGCTATGTGTAAACTGCTACATGTAAACCACTACACGCAAATCTACTGTTGTGATGTTTATAGTTGCGATTACTTCTGTTGTGATTATTTCATTCGAGTTGTTTTTTCTCTTCATGAATTTTAGTATTTATACCGTACTTAATATTTTGACAAATTGACCAATAAAATTACGCAACAATCATACAAATGCTCAGGGATTCAAAGTAGTTCCTATTAGTTATTGCATGAAATCAACTTGCCAGACAGTGATATGTACTGTAGATAATACTTAAAGAATTATTGTAAAATTCCATAGGTGATGACGTGGGTGACCAAAGCCGATTAAACTTGTGTTGAAATATCTCCAACTTATTAACACGCATCAAAATTCATAACGTATTGACAAGTGTCACAGGAATTATTACAGTGGGGGTGTGGTGGTTGCTGCGGCAAAAATTTTTTACAGTCTATGATTCTTTAGCTTGAACTTTAGCTATGTATGGACGTTATACAGTATAAGATCAGTAAATACCCTTTATCCCTCCTTTCGGCCCCGGGGTGAGGGAAGGTATACACAATCACGTCACCTATGTATTATCGGCCTCTATAGTATTGATGTTTCCGTCTTTTGTTCCTATTCTTTTGTTGTATTTATAACTACTTTGTGTTCCAATTGCTGTCATGTGACAGAATGAAAATTGTGCAATAGATCGATGTAACTAAAATCAACTTTTCGTTACGTCGTCTGGTACGATGCGTCAGTCGTGGCGTGTACTGTAATCTCATTTCTCGCTTGAGATCGTCGCCTGCTGTAGTTCAGCACTACTTGTCTCACTGTAATACAGTAACTGGAAATGTCATCTATAATATATACAGGATATAGCTGTCCGATCAGAGACGAATGACTCTTATAAGATACTGAATTTACACAATTGTCAGTTCACCATATTAACAACTCTATACACATTCATGAATACCTAAAACAACACGTAAAGTACACTTATAGACCGCAAGTATCAGCCATTAAAGGCTCTCGGATGAATGATTAGGGCAGCTATTCAGTACAGATACAATACCTTCGATACTTGCATATCACCTGACAAGGATATAGAAAATCTACCTATTTTTGAGGGTGGGGTTTCCTCCAGCACTTAGGGATAAATGATTTGCTGAGGATCATCGCGGAAAAGCCGATTGATGGGCAGTTTCGAACGCATGACCTTTTAGTTACAAGTCCAGTAGTACTGCTACTATTCGACCAGCTGCTTGCCATAAATACTGTTTCTTTTCATGCTAGTGGTTGTGCATTATTACAGATAATTATAATGTATCATGTTATCGTCGCATAAATATCGCTTCGGATATTTATTGCTCTTCAAGTTACTCAGTGACCTCATTATTTCTCATGTTACTTAGGTACTTTCGGGTCATTGAGTGCATGAAACGGCATGTATTAACACAATCATGATGTTTTGACATAAGTCATGCAATAATACAGTGTATTTCTCATAACATTTTAACACGAAGTATCATGACATTTACAGGAATATTTTAGCAAACAGTTTTAATACCAAGGTCATAGCGAGAATTTATCTTGCAAATAAATAATCACACGGTAATTTTAATAAAATGCTAATGGAGGTTTTTATTGGTACATCTGCAGAATGATTTGAAAAATGCAATGTTGGATTAGACAGAAATGTACAGTTTAAGTTTGAATATTGCATTATGTAGTCATAGTCAACAGAAGAGTGACATATCCTTGAAGTCTTTAAGTTGACTAATTTCTAAGCGCGATCATGACGTAGGGGACCTTGTGTTTGTGGACGTGATGCTGCTATAAATACCAATTTACCACTAGTCATATTTAGACTGTTTTGCCTTGACCTTAAATTTAACAGCACTACAACAGATAATGAATAAAAACCGCAGTGTTCCAAGAATAATGCGCCAGTCGTGATTTTTATCCAACTGATGAGAGTCAACGATACATGTATATTAGCCTAAAACAAAAAGGTTCTTTTGACATAATCTATTTAGTGTAATAATGGAATCCGTGGGTGAGGTTACCCATAATGCAACAGCTCTAGAAAGGTCGTATTATATACATGTGATAAAAAAAGATATACCAGTTCTCATACTTTGTCACAAAGGCAGTGAATATCGTTGGTTTCCTTTAGTTCTCTGTTGGCAATAAATTTATTTTCATATCTCCGTAGTTTTCACTAGAGAAGGGAGAAACCTATAATATTCTTATTTACTATGCTATTTGTGTATATTGCTTCACTTTGCTTGACTAATATTTTTGAACAGTTTGTTACAAACTTTCAAAACTGTGTGCGTTGTATGATTCACTTTGTATTATGACCCACTTGTGTATAAGATACACAATGCGTCAAAGACGGTAATGTTTACTGTTAACCAAATGTAGAGAAATGCACAGAAAAACCTATAGCTCTGGTAGGACTCAGGCCAATGCCCTCCAGGTAACCGGTCCTGTGCCCTCCACTCAGACAATAATG
Organism: Epimenia babai; assembly: GCA_011762755.2. Lineage (NCBI taxonomy): Eukaryota > Metazoa > Mollusca > Solenogastres > Cavibelonia > Epimeniidae > Epimenia > Epimenia babai. The sequence continues at coordinate 20,822 of WURV02001588.1, forward strand.
GTTACACTCATGAACGTTATGTTTAGCAAACGGTACAAAAAGAAACTTAATATGGAGAAATTTAAATTTATAAAGCATCGTAAGAAATATGTATTATGTGGTGGTATAAACAATTCAAATGTCAGTGTGGGCATATAAAGCTTTGTCAAAAATTATCAATACACAGATGGGTGCAACAAATCACTGATACAATTGTTTCAGGAAATATAAAGTCTAGAGCTCTAATCTGGTGATGCTTTTGAATTTTGGGTGATATCTATGTAATGTTATTATATGTTAGTTATAAATGTTTTGTAGGCTCAGTAATTGTCATGCTATGGTAACAACGGGTATTTATTAACCCATTCATATATAGCCTATAGAATTTAACTGGTATACTGTTTTATTGGTAAACTTTATTAGGGTCCACCCTATTCTATTATTTGGGATAGAAAAAACAGTGATATAAATAGACCCTACCTTTATTGCGGCATACAAATCATGTCAAAATTGTATGATGTCTAATCATGATGTCTATATTCTACTTCTATTGTATTGCTGCTTTAAATCTTTTTATGTTAAAGGTGTGTTATTTTGCGTTGAAGCTCTATAAGGCATTGAAGAGCTTCTGTCTAGAAATTTTTGTTATTTAGAATTATAGGATGTCAAAATTAGTACAAATATAATTGTTCTGGTGAATGAAACCAGGGCTAATTATATGGAATAGCAAGACTACTTTATGACCTAGAAATACCCGTGATTCAGCTAATTATGACAACTCCAATTGAATAATGCAACTGATATCAGTTAATCCAAGAAGCGTTACCTGTCAATGTCTCTTTATTTACTAATATACCTAACGTCACATTCGCAAGCCATGCCTCTACATCTCATATAATTATAATTATATCGCATTACAAGTTTTTTCATTTTCCGTGACATTTCTGTGTTATTAGAAAGTCCATACAAATGCCAACTAATATATTATAAGTATGCTGTTATTTTTGTATTTTTCCAAATGGAATATCGATAAGATTATTTATTATCGATACATTATCTGTACTTCACTGAGTAATTACCTTTTGGATTCTTCAGCCGTTCGCTGGATCAGATCACATGACATGTTCTCATTTTAAGTTCCTCACTTCGTTGCATGTGCCTACTGCGTGTTCATGCACAGTATTATACTATCAATTATATTCTACAAATATATCAGTGTGTACACGAATATGTTTGTTTATTATTGTAGATAATAGATAGCCAACTAAAACAACTCATATAAGTGAGCCTTCTTATGCGGTGTCCAATGAATGTTTATGAAAGTTATTCAGCGCAGATACAGTACCCCCGACACTCGCATATCGCGTTGAAGATATCGGACAGTTATCTACCTTTCGGTTCCGAATTATCTTCCCATTTTAGAGATGGTTTATTCCAGCAATCAGAGATAGATGACTTGAGGATCATTGTGGAAAAGTAAACCAGTTGGTAGTTTGAAACCCGCGACTTTTCATTTCCGAATTATCTACTCATTTTAGAGATGGTTTACTCCAGCAATCAGAGATAGATGACTTGAGGATCATTGTTGAAAAACTGACCGTTGAGTAGATTCAAACCCGCGACCTTCTGGTTCAGAGGCCAGTGCTTTTACCACTCTGGTACCTGCTTCCCCACGACATACAAATTGCAGATTGTTCCAAAAGGAGTGACATTTTGATGAGTCACCTTGAGGCTACCCGTGCCGCTTGTCGAATGTTGGCTAACGAGTCATTTGGGAAAATAGCTCTATAACTGACTCAAGAAAGCTAATTACAAATTTACTTACCCAACCAATAGTATCTCATGTTGCCGCAGATCAATTCCAGTTGTACTCGCGACTAGGACGAAGCACCATATCCAAGTGTAGGATGGAAAAACAATTGGTATTACCCGGGTTTCGAACCCATCACAAACGGCGCTTAACCGACGGGGCTATCCCACTCTCGTGGCTATGCATGAATTCGTAAATTACCGTGATTTATACGGTATTTTTTTCATAATTGATAAACGTGAAAGGTAGGCCATCAGCGAAATCAACTTATCAGCTGATTTCTAATGCAGTAAACATAGTTCCAGGACTTGAGGGCGGCATGCACCACAATCAGGCGGTGTTTGATCAGAAACTAGTTTTTGATACATAGTCACAGAATTTGACTGTGTAAATGGACCTAATCATTTGCGTAACACTTAAATAGCCTATTAGGAAATTTCCAAAGTCGCACACTTGTAATAATCACGCGAAATTCTCGGCGTCCATGGCGTGCGCGATCCGCTATCACGTGATTGTATGCGATACTTGTTTAAGAGTGACGAAATCGCATTATATCGAGTCTTTTTCTGCAGAATAAGACGATATATGAAGTGAACCTTGCTCCATCATAGCCAAGTGGCTATCGGTTCCTTATGGTGGAGACTCGACAGGCGTACGTGGAGGAGTGCTCCACGTCTAACGAACCTAATTATTTGCGAAACACTTAAATAGCCTTCTATCAGGAATTGCGCACTTGTAATAATCGGGCAAAATAATTCTCGGCGTCCATTACGTGCGCGATCCGCGATCACGTGACTCCGGACTCTTACTGTGCATTCATAACGACATTTCAGCACGTAACGGCATCGTCGTGTTAGCTCAGTAGTATTGTTGCCGCTATTGAGAGACAGAGGCCTCGATTCGAGCGCGGACTGATTTTTTTATCGTCTATATATCATTTGTCAATTAATTATCATTACTGTTTTAGGGAAATGAAAGGTGATTTCTCATTTTTTCTCAATTAGGACCAGAAGTTCCTTTTGTTTTATGTATATTTGACGATTTCGGTATTGAGGCAGGAATTTAACCCTGCATTATTCGCATTCATACTTAAAACTAGTGCAAATGCGCTAATAATCGCAAAGTTCGCGAAATGAAAACCACAAAAAACTTATTCACTGTATGCGATACTTGACTAAGAGTGACGAAATCAAATTACATCGCATCATTATCTGCAGAATAAGACGATATAGGACGTATACTTTGCTCCATCTTAGCTAAGTGGCTATTGGATGCTTGTGGGACCAACTCGACAGGCGTACGTGGAGCAGTGCTCTACGCCTAACGAGCCTAATCATTTGCGTAACACTTAAATAGCCTTCTATCAGGAGTTTTCCAAAGTCGCGGACTTGTAATAATTGCGCTAAACTCATGGCGTCCATTTCGTGCGCGATCTGCTCTCACGTGACTCCGGACTCTTACTGTGCATTCATAACGACATTACAGCACGTGACGGCATCGTCGCGTTACCTCAGTGGTACTGTTGCCGCTTTTGTCAGACAGGGGCCTTGGTTGGAGCGCGGACTGATTTTTTTATCGTCTATATATTATTTTTTAAGTAATTATCATTACTTGTAGAGTCACGTGATGGCTGATCGCGCGCTTAATGGAAGTTATTCACTTGGCGAAGTAATTATTGGCCTGCGACTTTGGAAAATTCCTGATAGTAGGCTATTTAAGTGTTACGCAAATGATTAGGGTTGTTAAACGTGGAACACTGCTCCACGTACGCTTGTCGAGTCTCCGGCATAAGCAATCGATAGCAATTGGCTAGGATGGAGCAAAGTATACGTCATATATCGTCTTATTCTGCAGAAAAAGATGCGATATAATGCGATTTCGTCAC
>WURV02001699.1:0-24476 GCA_011762755.2 Epimenia babai
TTCGACTGTGTTTTGCTTCGTATTTGATGGGGGGCATGTCTGCGCCGTGTGAATCAGAGCCTGTGCTTGTCAGTAAGTCGTGTTTATCAGCATAGGCTTGGAACATGGCGATTTGTTCTGCACTATGTTTCGGGTAACGGACTTCGATGCCATCAATGGGTATTTCCTGACGGAATGTGTCCAGCACATCGGCATCAAATGTGACAAATCCATCGCTTCTTCCGGGATGTGCGATTAAGCAAACGCCTCCCGCTTGGTGAATGGTGTCTACGGCGATTTCGGTTGGCGTTGTCTCGAAATGGATGCCTGTGCCTTTGAAGATTGCGCCTAGTGATGGTGGTTCATCGCCTGTGTAATGTTTCATGGCGACGTTGATAAGCTCTTGTTGTTGCTGAGCGGATGGCGCAGATATGATGGTTTCCAATTCATCATCAGAGGCTTCTTTAATATGCCCACTTTTGCATAGATTGGCATATACTTGGCGTGAATTTTCGGTTTGGCGTGTTTTTACGCTCTGTATGAGGTCATTTAAGGCGGGATGTGTGGGATCAAACCCGAAGCACAATATGTCTAATATTGCTTTATTATCGCCCCAACGGGTGGTTAATTCGGTGGCGACCAACAAGGGCATCTGCTTTTCGATGGCGAGTGCTTGCAACATCGCTATGGTGTGGACGCAATCGTGATCGGTGATTGCGCCCAGTTTGAAATTTTCTTGTACCAGATGATCGAGCAAAGCCTCCGGTGACCAACTGCCATCACTATGAAAAGTGTGCATTTGCAGGTCGATTGGATCATCTGCGTTTAGTATTAATCCACTGGTAGATAGTTGCATGATTTATTCGCCTTGCAACACAGGGTTTAAGCGAATGTAATTCATCGCCCATTGCCCGACACATTCACCCTGACGAACACCGTTTTCGATGGCGGCGCGGTAGTGAATACCACCGTATAAACGTGAGAAAGCGGCTTCTTGCGCGGCGTGTTCAAATGAATAGAATGTTCGGCGTACTTGCTGATTGTCATAGATAATGTGCGTTTCATCGGTGAAGGCAACCGCGCCCAGCATTTCAGTTAAGATCAGCCATGATGCACCAGACACAACTGAATGCCCTGATGGGTACTCTGGGAATGATGGTGATTCGATGAATGGTGACCAACTGGCGCGGATGTTATTGCGAATATAGGTGACGGGGCGCAGTAAATTAACTTCATACTTGAGCCACCACGCAGAGATAAAAGCATCACCCATACCGATGCCCAGCATAGCGTAAACCTGTGAGGCGATAGGTAAGGTTAATTCTAATTGTTCGACCATCTGATTGGCGATTGACCACCAATGCCCCGCAGGTGTACCGCTAATCCCTGGGGTATCGACCCAAAAACGTGCAATTTCTTGTTGTTCGGCGGTGAGGTTACGCTCGGCGTTGATGACTTCGACGGCTTGTTGGTAAAAGGTGGAGTCTTCGTCTGTATCGTATGGGACATCCAGCCACACCGCACAACTAGAAGCGTGATCGAGAATAAATGGTCGGATTTCTCCCCAATAAGGTTCGACGGGTTCCGCTCCAGCAGTGGTGACTTCCCACAAGCCAGCCCCAACCGGTAACTCATAGTCTAATCCCCGTGTACCCATGTAATTGTCATCGCGTATCCATTCCAACAGTGCTTTAGCGATGGTATCCCCATAAGCGATTGAATTGGCAATAGTATCTGCCTCGAGGATTTCGGTGCGTGCTTCTATTTGTGCGTCCCGATGGGCGCGGATAATTTCATAGGTGCTAGGATCGGCATCGAGAAATAGATTGGTCAACACAGTTGAGAAGGCGATATTGTGAACAGTCAGCCAATCATAAGTCAGGCTGTAGTCGGGGAAGGGCAAATCCGGCATACTAAAAATTTGACCTGCGAGCGTGTTATTAGAGGTCATTCCATGTAGCAATGATTCATAGGTGGTGATGCCAGCATAAGCAAAAAAGCGAGCGGCATTGGGTGGGTTAATGCCCTCTGCTTCAATTAAGTTATAGAGAACGTGCATCCACTCCACAACAGGTTCAGTGGGTAAACTATCAACCGATACTGATCCGCCGAATTGTGCTTTAGTGGGTGTGATGACAGTGAAAGATAGGAGTAATAGACAAGATAAAAACAAACAACGTGCAAGATACTTCATATATCCCCCTAAGGATGGTATCAACTCATGTTACATACTACAGCATAGTGGTGATTGATTTTTAGCGCAACAGAGATGCTTAATAATTTACGTTATAAAGTAAACGTTTTTTGTGTGGGGATTGTTCCAAATTATGCTTCGTCAGCATCTCCGAATTCGTCGAATAGTTCTTGTATGATTGTGTCTAAGTCGAGCGATTTTCCGCGTTCGATGAGTGTATCGAATTGGTTGGCGGGAAGATGTTTGTTGAGTTGTGTATTGAGTTTGTCACATTCATCGAGTTCGGCTTCAGTAATATTTGGCGCGCTGACGGTTGCGCCGAGTGCGATCCCTGCGCGTTCGTAGTTTGCTTGTGCTATGCGTAAGGGGATGATTACGCGGTATAAAAAGAAGCGGATAATCATGCCGTTTTCGTTGTCTTTCATGAACGGCAAGGTAATCGGGATCAATGCGTGGGCTTTGTCAAATTCGCCTATACGCAAATAAGTATGAATCAATAAACAGTGACCAACATGAGCATAGGTGCTTAAATTATTTTTCTGTGCGAGGTCAATTGTTTGCTGATAATAGCCCAACGCTTTTTGGAATTTTTCCTGTGAAAATGCGGAATCACCAAGAATTCGATATTCTACAGTGACCAATCTGGGTTGATCTAAATCTAGCCAAATGTCAATTGCTTGTAGTTTATAATTTTCTGCCAGTGTATATTGTTTTTGATAGTAGGCAACTGATCCCAATTGGCTAAAACATTCAGCTAATTTAAGTTGATTCCCTAAACGTTTGTTGAGGCTTATCATCTCTTCAATCAACGCTTTGGCTTTGTCATAGGCTTTGAGAAGTATCAGCGTATTGATTAGATCATGGCTAGATTCGACGATGCCGTGTAAGTCATTAATTTCTTGTTTAATTTCCAAACTCTCATCGAAGAGTTTGTGCGCTTCATCAAGTTCGCGTTGATCGTATTTGATAAGTGCGAGGACGCTGAGGTCTTGTGCGTAGAGATAGGGATCATTCAGCGTTTCCGTGATTTTTAAACTTTCTAAGATGATTTTTTCGCCATTGTCTAGTTCTGCAATGCTAACATAACGCCTGCTGAGTGTGTGTAGTGCTTTCGCTATCCCGCGTTCATCACCCACTTGGCGGAATAAATCCAAGGCTTCTTCGATATACATAAACCGCTCAGACATATCACCTTTTATAGCGATTACATTATGTAATCCAAGCAAGGCTTCTGCCTGCAATTGTATGTTGTTGATGGCTTCAGCAATGGTTAACGCATCAGCATAATGTTGGCGTGCTAATTCGTAATCGCTTAATTTGTAGTAGCTATCCCCGATGAATTGGAGGAGTTGTACCTCTTGTTGTTGTGCTTGATTAGGTGAAGCTAGGAGTTGAGAGTAAATTTGTAGGGCTAATGTTTTGGCTTCTAGTGAGCGTCCGGTGCGTAAAAATTCACCGAGTACATTAATTGCATAATCGAGTGTTTTGGGCAGATTATTCGCCTGTTGCCAATGTTCCAGCAAGACTTCATTGTAATCATCGTTTTGGGGATAGACCGTTTCGATCGCTTCGGCAACTTGCTGATGTAAGCGAGGTTGTTCGGTGTTGGATAATTCCGTTAGTAATGCTTCACGAATTTTGTCATGGCTAAAACGCCAGCCACCATTGGCAATTTCGAGAACGGCGACATTTGAGCACTGCAGTAGGATGTCATCAATTGAATGGTCTTGTGTTTGCGTGGGCATCATGTGGTTGAGTTGATCGATGATTTTAAAGTCAAGATGTCGCCCCGCCACCGCAATTGATTTTAGCCATGATTGGATTGATTCCGGTAAGCGGGTGATGCGTCGTTTAACCACTTGTTGGATGCCACCCGAAATGATGTGAGTTGGGAGCGTGGTTTGACCGATATTGGTTAATCGTCCAGCTTCTTCCGCTAACACGCGCACCACTTCTACCATAAAGAAGCAATTTCCCTCTGTTTCACGGGTTAAAATTTCGACGATTTCTGGTTGTGTGCCCACATCACCAAGCATAGATTGACTTAATTTGGCTATGTTTTTCTCGTCTAGTCGTTGAAGTTCAATGAGGTTCATCGTATTGAATGTTTCGGGTAATGTAGGTGTTTCGTCGTTGCGATATGTTCCGACAATCAATAAAGGTAAGTCGTTCGTGTAACGCATAAGTTGGTGTAATGGTGCGATGCTTTCTGTTGCCCATTGCAAATCCTCAAGAACAAGCAAAGTTGGTTGGGTATGACTTCTGAATATGTCAATAATTGTCATTATCAGGCGTTCAATACCCGCTTTACCACTGAGCTTGGGGGCTTTTCTGACCGTTTCTCCTAATAAAGTGCCAATATCTGGCACAATTTCTTTAAGGATTTGTTTTTGCGATGTGTTGAGTTCAACTGACAAAATCATTCGGCGTAGGACATCGCGCCATAATTGAAACGCCAATCCACCGCCTTCAACAGCTTGCCCGCGCAAGACCGTGACATCTTTGACTAAAGCGTGTGAGCGTAATTCATCTATTAAGCGGGACTTGCCAACACCACTTTCGCCACCAATGAGAAATCCTGCGCCTTGACCTTGCGTTGCGTCATTGAGTGCATTTTTTAAGCAGGATAATTCGTCTTTACGCCCCACAAATTTCGCCGCTTGAATGAAGCTTTCGCGGTATTCGATTGATTCTTTTGGGGTATCTTTGCCGATTGCTTGATAGAGGTCATCAATCACGGTGAAGGCATTGTCATAACGGGCTTCAGGTGTTTTCATCAGTAGTAATCGAATGACATTTTTGAGCGCGGGAGGCAGGTCTAATCCATCAATCTCAACTTCTTTTAAGATGACATCGCGTAGTAAAGTGACTTTGGATGAGGTATCAAAGGGATGTCTGCGTGTAAATAATTGATACGCCATAATCCCGACTGACCACATATCAGAGACTGTGGTCGCAGTTCCACCGTTAAATAATTCGGGAGCCATATAGCGTAATGTGCCACCGATGTATTTATCAAGGGATTTGATGCTTTCACTACGAACGACTGCCAACCCAAAATCGAGTGTTTTGACTTTGCCATCAACGACCATGACATTGGCAGGTTTTAAGTCGCGGTGAACAATATTGCGACGGTGCAAGTATGCTAAGGCTTGCAACAATTGAATAAGTAGATCAACTTTTCCCTCAAGGTCACATTGATTGCCCGCTACCTGAAAACTATCTGATGCTTCCAGATATTCCATTGTGAAAAAGGGTAGGCGGTTACCCATATAGCCATAATCAAGCACGCTGATGATATTTGGATGGCGTAACGAGGCTAATGTTTGAAATTCTCGGGCGAGAGCAATGTTCACATCTGTATCGGTACTCATGCGTGAGTTAAATTCAAGTTCAATCGGGGCAACCAATACCTGTTTTAGGGCTATCGTAGACCCTGTGAGCCGATCTTTTGCTTTATAAACAGCACCCATTCCGCCTTGCCCCAGTTTTTCGAGTAGCTGGTAACGGTTGGCGATTAAGGATTTTGTATTGGTGGACATTAACTATACTCTCGTTAGGTTTTATGTGATGTGTTCTGCGCCTTTTGTCATTATACCGTTTCTGGGGGTATCGTCGCATATAGGGCTTAAATCCTATTATGGTCATGACAGCTTTTTACTCGGAGTTTAGTAAGTCAATCACTCATGTGGTGGCATCGCAGACAGAGATTAAATACAGTACACTCCACTGTATATATATTTTACACTTAATAAAGGGAAAATCGGCATGAAATATGCTCAAATTACAGGGGTAAAGAAGCCCCTTTCTCGTTTGGTGCAAGGTACAGCGATGATCGAAGTGGTTGATGATGCGCGTTGGTTTGAATTAGGTGTGACGACATTTGATACTGCACACACTTATGGTCAGGGAAGAAGCGATAGTACCTTGGGGCGGTGGATGCAGGCGCGTGGTAATCGTGATAAGGTGTTTATCCTCGGTAAAGGCGCGCACCCCATAGCAGATAATCAGCCTCGCGTGACACCGGAAGATATTCAATCCGATATTCAGGACTCATTGGAACGCTTACAGACCGATAGCATTGACCTTTATGTATTGCATCGTGATAACCCTGCTGTGCCTGTTGAGCCACTGGTTGATGTGTTAAATGATGCGATTAATAAGGGGAAAATTGGCGCAATCGGCGGGTCGAATTGGTCACATGAGCGTCTCGCGGAAGCCAATGCCTATGCACAAGCAAATGATTTAACGCCTTTCGTTGTATCCAGCCCACAATTTAGCCTCGGTGAAGCGATACAACCGCCTTGGCCCGGTTGCGTCAGTGTGAGTGGTGCGGATGGGCAATCAGCGCGGGAGTGGTATCTCGCTAATCAGATGCCCTTAATCACATGGTCAAGCCTTGCAGGTGGATTTTTCTCTGGGCGATTTACGCGGGATAATCTGGATACATTCGAGAGTTATTGGGATGGTGTTGTGATTGAGGCGTATTGCAGTGAGGCGAATTTCCAACGTTTAGACCGTGCTAAAGAACTCGCGCAGAAAAAAGGGGTTACATTGACACAAATTGCCTTAGCCTATGTACTTAATCAACCGCTTGATATTTTCCCATTGGTTGGCTCACGTACACCCAAGGAGATGAAAGACAACATCGCCGCCTTAGACATCACACTGACACCAGAAGATTTGGCGTGGTTGGATAAGGGGTAAAGGGAGGGATCATTTTGCGTTCATTATTGTTGCGGATGGCTGTGTTGACCTTGGTGATTGTAATCGTGTTGACAACTAGCGCGATTATGGTCGGCAAGTTGTTCCCAAGTAAATGGGTATTTACTGTCATTTCAAATCCATCGCGCACATTAAATAGACACTACGGCGTATTATTGGTTGATGCAGAGCGAGGTCATGAGGTATTGATGACCTCAACATTTTTCCAGCCTGATTTGTCGCGTGATGGGGATTTCGTTTACTGGACAGAGTATGTCAGCGAAGATAGCAATATATTCTCAATTATGAATTTACGCTCAGGGCAATCCGCACAATTTGAACTGGCTGGAGGCGGGAATGCTTTTCTATCGAGTTTGTCGCCTGCTAATGCCTACTTGTATGCAAATGTTGGAGGCACAATGTATCGTATTGACCTTGACACGTTGACTATAGAGACTGCGTTCCCCGAATTTAATTTTAGTGAGTATAGGACACCCGTACAAGTGGATGATATTTTACTTTTACCAAACGCTAACGGTGATTTTTATGGGGTTGATGCACAAAATCCAGATGGCGAGGTGACATTACTCTATTCCTCCACAGCATCTGATGTGGTAGGAGATTATTCTGCAATAGGTGGTTTTGTTATGCCTTATGGAAACGAAATTCAGCTTATTGACCTATATACAGGCGAAATATTAGAGACGTTTACGGGGATTGAAGAAGACATTCAATATTTAGTATGGTCACCTGACGGGCAATGGTTAACGATTTATGCTGATCCAATTAGTCAAGAGATGTCGGACAGGCGTCGTCCTCAAAAATTATACACGCTCGATGTTGCAACCGGTACCGTGTATCCAATTGAACTGGCAGAAACGAGTGAAGACCATATTGATGGGTTTAACCTATGGGCAACGTGGTCGCCTGATAGTGACTATTTGGGTGTGGTGGAAAGTAACTCAGCGAATAACCGCGTTGGGCATATTTATGTGATGATCCCAACAGGCGATAATCGTCAAGTCATAACATCACAAGCAAGTATGCACAGTTTTCGTTGGTTGTCAGATAGTCGTTCTATCTTATATTTTGAAGAGGCAGATGGTGGCAATCTACAACTTCGCCGTGCTGATATTGGTGAACCCGAGGTTGAATCAGTGGTATTAGATGCGGGTGATTGGTCTATCAGCGCGATCATCGAGGAAGAATCATGGGTGATTTATAGACGTGACACAGCATCAGAGGATGGGATTTACCTGTTAAATTATGAGACAGGCGAAGGTCGGTATTTGTTTTCACCAGAGTATACGATCTCCACTTTTAGGCTGTGGGATTAATAACCGTATTTTCGTCGGTGTTTAGTAGGGTAGGCGTATATGTTATGTTCCTAAATAGGCGGTACAGTCATTATCTAGTGTGAAACGTGAGAGGATAACTGTGTATCGCTTATTGATCGGCATAACAATTTCATTGACAGTCGCCATTTCTGTGTTGGTCATCGGCGCGCGCGTGGTCGGTAAGCTGTTCCCAAGTGAGTGGGTGTTTACTGCGATAGGCTACGAATGTTTTACCCCTTCTAATTGTCCCGTATGGGATCAAGAAAGCATCGAAACTCTAGTAATTGACGGTGATCATCGTCTTTTCACTAGCGTTTTGAATCAACAAACTGAGAATATTATTGGAAACAGAATTATTTCACCAAATGGACAATTTGTGGTGACTATTGAACAGTTTGTTCGCACTACCTATGAAAAATTTGGAACAACTTTCACGGCAATTGATGTGAACCGCCATTTTGTTGATGAACATGGTTTATTCGGTGAGGTCGGAGTTTATGGATTAACTATCCGCGATTTTATATGGTCAACCGATGCAACCCGTTTTTACTTCCACGAATCACGTATTCTGTACCGTTATGATTTTCTGAATAATACATTGGATCCGCTATTCATCGCGGAACACGATATTGCACATTATGTTGAAATACCGAACACGAATTATATCTTTGTGCAACTAGAAAATGGGGATCTGTTCCGTATCAACCAGACTGGTTCAAATGATGTGCTACCATTATTGAATGGAACCACTTGGCAAGTCGTGCCACAGTATTTTGAACAACGTGGTCTTGCTGTTGTGTGGGGTAATGAAGTGCTAATTATAGATGTGCTAACGGGTGAGGTAATTGATCATTTTGTAGATGGTGGATTCAATACTATTCATTCAATAGAATGGTCGCCCAATGGACATTGGTTAACTGTCTTCGAAAATTATTCGTTGCGTCGCTTATATTCACAATATAGCCTGAGGGCACAGCGCATTCACAATATTGACATTGACTCAGGTGAAGTATTTACATTTCAACCTGATAAAACCTATGAATTTTACGATCATTTTAGCGTACTATGGTCAACCGATGAAACAGAATTGTCGATTATCCATTTTGCCGACGAGGCGGTTAATTTACCAGCCTATTTTTACATCACAGAGCCGACACTCCAACAATCTAACCCAATTTTGGAGCGAATTGGATGGCATTATGATGCGTATTGGCTAGCCAATTACGTTGTGTTTCTGAATGCGCTCATAAATCCCTCGAATGCTGATGCTTACATGGTCGATCTTACTGACCCATCGCGCCGTGCTATTCACATTGAATCAGGCGTTTCAAACATCATCTCTGCACACGATAATACGATTTACTATCTGCGCATGGGACATATTTACACTCTAAATCTTGATAATTTGGAACATCGGCAAATTATATTAGGTGATTATTATATTACTGATTTCGTTCGTTGGGAGTAGCAACGCACTACAACACCACGCCGAAGTGTGTTTTTAGCATCTGTGTAAACTCTGCTTCATTTTGGAGTTCGCGTTCGGTACGTACACCGTTTTTCGTCTCGATGAAAAGTAACTCGCTCAGGGTGATGCGTCCGTCTGTTTTCGCTAATGAACACACGCGCTTTTTGGTAAAACCGGAGTCGGGCGAGGTCTGATGATAATGGCACCCACTCGCAAATTCGGATAAGTCACGCGGGGTCATATCAAAGCGGAATTCGTCGCGCCATGCGTCGTCTTTGCGCTCGGCATAATACCCGATTGTGCCGTCATGTTGGATGCGATAAGTTTTGCCGTTGATAACTTGTGGATTAGGGTCATCGAGCTTGAGCGGTTCGATAAAGGCATCGCCAAAGCCAACATCGACCAGCCAGCGTTCATCCAATGTGACGATTAACGTCAAGTGATCGAAGGGCGTGTTGTAATTGCCCTCACCATCGTTCACCCGCGCCTCATGCCGTGTGACTGTGTAGCCTAACGCGGTTAAAATCTCTGCGAATAAGCCATTCTGCTCATAGCAAAAACCACCGCGTCGATTGTTGACGATCTTGTCGTAGATTTTAGCGGTGTCGAGTTCAATCGGGCGTTTGATGTGGATGTCGAGGTTTTCAAATGGCACGGCTAACATATGCGCCCGTTGCAATTGGCGCAAAGTCTCGGCGTTAGGTGTGGTGTCACCTGTGTACTTGATGCGGTCTAAATACGCTTGGATGTTCATGGCTGTTTACTTTTTTGAAGTAAATAAATTTGTATAATGACGAACTGCGGAGACGCAGAAGCACCTCCCTATATTGCTCAAATATCTATTAAATGTGTAGGGTTGTCATTCTTGACAACCGAATTTTCCTACACGGTCACGCAGAAGCGTGACCCTACGATTAGCGGGCATCATTAATTGCGTAGGGTTGCCTTCTTGGTAACCGCGTTACATCCAACATGCAAATTATGCGGATATATATATCAACCACTTTTATCATTACGCGGTCACGCAGAAGCGTGACCCTACGATTAGCGGGCATTATTAATTGCGTAGGGTTGCCTTCTTGGTAACCGTGTTACATCCAATATGCAAATTATGCGGATATATATATCAACCACTTTCATCATTACGCGGTCACACAGAAGCGTGACCCTACGATTAGCGTTGGCATTATTGATTATGTAGGGTTGCCATTTTGGGCAACCGCGATTATAGGTTAGCTGGTATTATGCCAAGAGTTCCTGTGTCATCGAAATATCATTTGCCATCTCATGACGCTCAAAGATGCCGAGTGCGCGACGGGCAAATTCTTCTGATTTTTCGTTATAGCCTTTTCGCTTTAAATAACGGGCTTCTTCCAAATAATTACGCCCGATGTGGGAGGGTGAGTTGATACCTTTAAGGGTGTCGCGGGCGGTTTCCCAATAGGTGTCGGCTTGCGTTTCATCATTGTCCAATAATAGGGCGATATGCGCGCAGGTAAAGTAGATTTTTGCTAACTCGAATGTGAGGTGTAAGCCTTCTGCAAAGTCACGCGCTAAATTGATCGTGCTTTTAGCGTCGTCAACTTGCTCACGATGCAGATAAACCTCAGCCATTGTGCGATACACATCAGACATAAAGCGGGCGTAGTTCGCCTTTTCAGATATATTGATTGGTTTATCAACTTTTGTTTGCAATTCAGCATAACAAGCATCAATATCATCATAGCGTTCCTGAAGTAACAACACGCCCATCTTGCCAGAGATCAAGAATTTATAATTATCTTCGTCGTTGATCGCTAATGCTTGCTCAAAGTAATCTAATGCAATGTCATATTCACCGCGTGTTGTGCTGAGTGATGCGAGGTTGCCATAGGTTGAGGCTAAGCTAGCTTCGTTATTCTGTTGACGGCGGATTTTGATGATTTGTAAGAAGTAATTTTCAGCATCGTCAGGTCGTCCTGAGACGTTATGCAAGATCGCCATGACATTTAATGCACGTACTTCTAACGAGAGGGAGTTCAGTTTACGCGCTTGCTCTATGTAGCGGTCGATGGCTTTTTTGTCGCGTTCAAAGTTGTAATCCCCTCGGATAACTTGATCAAAGAGGCGAGCGATTAATTGATCGATAAAGGCGATAGCAGGGTTGGTATCACTTGACATAATTATAGTTTCCAGTAAATGTTATTTTGGCATATTTTATACTGTATTATATCAAATGATTACATATTATTACAAGTAATTCATAACTTTTTTACATGATAATATGTGAGCGATTATTATCTCCTCGGCGGTGGAGTGCCCCTAACCAAAAGGTTGGTTAGGGAGTAGCTGTCCATGTGGGTGACGGCGACATTGTGATGGTTGCCGTTGGGCTTGGTGACATTGTAAATGTCGCTACCGTTGGTGATGCTGTCCATGTTGGCGTTTGCGTTGGGATGGATACATCAGCTGTGATTTCAGGGCTTGGCGGTAACATGGTTATGGTGGGTATTGGAGATGGCGTGATTGTGATTATGTCAAGCGGTGTTGCTGATGGTGTCACTGTTGACGTGATGATTGGGTCGATACTTGCTGTTAAAGATGGTGTAGGTGTCATCGTCACCCGAATCGGGTCGCTAATGAGTGTTTCTTCAGGAATCATCATTGGTTCACGTGTTGGTGTCACTGGCAATGGAATGAGAATGGGTGTGGGATCAACATAACGTGGTTGCGGAATATAATTAATGCAAGGAAATGCGATATTCTCGACATTATAAATAACACGTTCTTGCGCGGTTAAATCACGGACGGGTTGATTACCACATACCCAATTGTAGAGTTCGATTAGACCACGATATACCCAAAGTTGCACGGTAGAACGACTGTCCCCAGTTCCACTTACCAGATATCGTCCATCAGGACTAAAATCTACACTACTAACTTCAGAATAATAGCCCCCAATTGTGTGAATTAACTGACCTGTTGCCTCATCCCAAATACGGATTGTGCCATCTAGTGATGCAGATGCTAGTCGCGTGCCATCAGGATGGTAAGCCACGCGACGCACTTGTGAGGTGTGACCATCTAAGATATTGGTGACCGTTAAGTTATTGATGTCACTCATATCCCAAAGGCGAACTGTTCCATCATATGAGGCAGTCGCAAATTTTGTCGGATCAGCAGGATTAAACGTGAGATCATGAATAGGTTGAACATGAAATGAAAAACTGTCGATATATTGTAGGGATGGGACGGTATAATCAACCTGATACACTTGAATTTCATGTGAAGTGTTGACAATCAAATACCTGCCATCAGGGCTAAACATGGCATTACGCATATTAGGGATGTTGCCGTCGTGAACAACTTGTGTCCAAGCGTTATTGATACGTTGCCAGAGGAATAACCCATCATCTGCTTGCCCTGCTGTTACCATGAAATTCCCATTGTTTCGGTTGATGTCCAAGGCATATAAATCACTTTGTGGAGTGGTGCTTAGTAGTGTGCCTTGCTCCAGTACAATTTCCCCTCGGGCTGTTGAATAAATCCATTCGCTATGTTGTGGATTATAGACAATGCGCCGTATTGTATGTGGAGGTTGTGGAAGTATATTTTGTGTTACATTAATCGCATTACCTGAAGGTGTAAATGTCCAATTATAGAGATTTTGCCCACCTGCAATGATTTCGTACTCGTACTGATTGTTGATTCCAGTCGGGATAAAATGGGCATCTGCAATAGGATTTCGAGCCTCGTTAAATTCATGGACTAGATTACCTGCCTGAATATCCCAAACGATAATCTGACCACTCGCCGCACCAGAGATTGCTCGATCTCCGTTAGCACTAATTGCGACACTGCGTACTTCCCAAGTATGTTCTGTAAATGATTTAACTAAACGAAAGGTGTGAATATTATATACATCCACTGTGCGAGCTAATGTGCCAACAAGCAAGGTGTTATTATAGATAGCTAAATCTGTAATACCTACGGCTCGATTGACTTCCCGAACAATTACTAATGTGTTGAACCAACGTATGCTGATTTGTCCGCTTTCTGTGGCGATAATCACCCAACTACGAAGGGGATCATGAACGATGTCAGCAATCGGTTCATTCAAACTAAAATCTGCCGTATTTGTTAAGTTTAAATTGCCATGTCGTGTGCCAACAACACCCGTGCTTGTTGCAAAATATATGCGATCCCAACGACTATTATAATCTAGCGAAGTAATTTCCCCATCAACATCTATATCGGCAATGCCAGTTATTGTGCTGAGTGTCATGAAGTCACGGATGCCAACCCCACCAGCATTTGTTCCGAACATAAGCCGATCGGGCGTGATCCCGTCAGAATCTGCCACTAACATTAGTGAGGTAATGCTGACTTGCGTTGCGGGAGCAATCGGTGGAATCATAATATCGGGTACACTCGCAATTGGTTGTAGTGTATTCGCATCTCGAATGCTGATAACACCAATATCTGTACTAAATATGACATGCGTACCCGAAGAATTATAGATGATGTCAGTCACCGCTCCATCACTCGAAGGTATTGCTATCGTTTGATTGACTACATAGGTATTTGCGTTTACATCCCATGCCCATAGATCAATGTATTGTCTTGTTACGGTGATAAAACGGTCATTATCAAGTGGATGATAAGCAAGTGAATATACGCGCCCCGGTCTATCTGTTGGATTAAATTGGTAGCGTAGCCCAATAGAATTACCCACGTGATTCAATGCAGCTTCAACCTCTAATGCTACTCCTAATCCATTATCTTGGGCAATTTTAACTGCGAGTAAGGCAAGGTGCATCGCTAAGGGGCGGTCACCTGCGTCAAGTGCATTAATTGCTTGTTGAGCCAGCACCAATGATTGATTGCGTAAGGCTTCTTGCTCGGCAACACTTGCTGCTGTTTGCGCTATCGCCTCATTGATTGCGGCTTGCGTTGCGTTACTGTTGGCAATCGCTTCATTAGTTTGGGCAATGGCAGCTTGCGTTTGTGCAATTTGTGCATTATAAGCGGATAGTGTGGCGTTATAGTTAGCGGTCATTGCCGCTGATTGTGCTGTTTGAGCATTTTGGGCGGCGAGTTGCGCTTGTGTTTGTTCTGCTTGGGCATTCAACGCTGATTGTGTGGCGTTTTCGTTAGCAATACCTGCTTGCGTTTGTGCATTTTGGGCTTCAAGTTCGGCAGTCGCTTCGGCTTCGAGTGCATTTGCTTCGTTAGTTTGTGCGATGGCGGCTTGTGTTTGTGCATCTTCCTCAGCGACGACCCGCGTAAGTGCTTCCGCGATGGCAGTTTCGGCGTTATTGGCTGATTGTGTGCCATTAAATTCACTGGTTCCTTGTGCGGCAACGGCGGTATTTGCATTGGCAATAGCAGTTTGCGCGTTTTGTTCGGCTTGTGTTGCTTGTAATTGTGCGACGGCGGCTTGTGTTTGCGCTTCTTCACCATTTTCATCTGCAAGAGATTGATTTGTTTGGGCAATAGCGAGGTTGGTTGCTGCATCATTGGCGTTAAACTCGGCAGTCTCCGCGTTGGCGATAGCGGTTTGTCCGTTACCTTCAGCTAAATCGAGCGCATTAACTGCATTATTGGCTTGAAACAGCGCGAAGATGAGCGCGGCAGCCAAAATGATGAAGGTGGCAACTGCAACGGCAATTATTTGTTGTATAAAAGTGGTAGCGACTTTACGGCTTCTGGTGATGTATTTGACTTGAAGGCGGGTTGGTTTGGGGTTTTTACCCTCACTATGCTGTAACCATGCCTCGGCATCACGTAGGTCATCGCCACGAAGTAGGTAGCTATTGCTTTGTTTACGAGTGTGCCATTCATTGGCGCGAACGAGAATACGTGTATGTAAACGGACGTGATACAGGTCTGTTTCTAATGCACGAATGAGGTTTTTGAAACCGCGTTTTGTATTATCTTGATCGCGTAACATAATCCAGTTATGCGATGATAATTCTGGATGTAAGAGTGCTTGATCTGCAGGGTCTGTTATTTCTTGACGCAGGATAGGGATAATGCGCTTGTTGTGGGTGACGGCATGTTCAATTTCTTTGCGACAATAATCGGAGCGAATTGCGCTAGGCGTGATGATAAACACAAATGTGTGGGCGGCTTCGATTCCCGCTTGAATCTCCTGCCACCAATCAACCGTCGGCGCAATATCTTCCCAATCAACCCACGTTTCACGTCCACTTTTTAACAGGGCGTTATTTAGCTTTTTGACGAATGCCGTATCCTTACGTGAATAAGAAATCATCACGTCGGACATATTGAATGTATCAGCCATCGTGGTGTCACCCTTAAGTAGACTGCTTCATTGATCGATGTAGGTTAGCTATGGTTTGCTAATTCTAATGTAACAGGCTTATTATAGTGAATATGCTTGCCTTTGCACTATTCCTTAATTCTATTTAATCTAATCTTACTTAAAGTAGGATTTTGAGATTGTCATATAGTCCGATATATGAGTTTTTACCCTAATTCGGACTGCATACGTGCTAATGCTTGTTGGGTGAGGTCTTTCCAGTGATCTTGTTGGGATGCAGGGATGCTAAACCATGCTTTCATGGGTGGTTTAGTCTTGAAAGGGGCAAGCAATTCATACTCTGTGATGCCGATGCTTTCTGGTTGGAAGTCTTTACCAAGTTTGAAGGTCATCATATCATCATGATAGAAGGCGAAAACCTTGTTTTTATAGGTTAATGCAGGGGCAGACATCATCTTGCCCATTGTGACAGAGTCTTGTGTTTTGATGAGTTCATCTGTGATGATGTCGAACAAGTTTTTATCAGTCATTTTATGATTAATCTCACTTTTTATTGATTATCAATATCACTAGATTATAGGTTATTTTGACCTAAATTCCCTCAAATAACAAACAGAAATATGAGAGATATTTGTTGATATTTGACAAAGTTATCAACATGCGGTATTTTTGTTGAAACCGGTTTCAACGAACGGATATTATGAGCGATAAACT
This sequence comes from Epimenia babai, assembly GCA_011762755.2. Classification (NCBI taxonomy): domain Eukaryota; kingdom Metazoa; phylum Mollusca; class Solenogastres; order Cavibelonia; family Epimeniidae; genus Epimenia; species Epimenia babai. The sequence goes on from WURV02001699.1 coordinate 16,662, forward strand.
CACAATAAAACGAATTGCAGAACTTGCGGGTGTGTCAAAAGCAACCGTTTCTCGCGTGCTTAATGGCTATCCACATATTAGTCATGCGGTGCGTGAACAAGTTCAAAAAGTAATTGATGAAACTGGTTATCAACCTAATCAGCTTGCGCGTTCATTAGCATCAGATCGCTCAAATATCATTGGGTTAGTGATACCGAGTGGTCCACAAGCTGTTTTTACTGATCCGTATTTTTCAGTTTTAATCGAGGGTATATCACAAGCAACCAACAGTAATAAATTGACCTTAGCGTTGTTTATTTTTCAAACTGAGGAAGATGGCTTAGAGACCATAAGTGGTATTCTGAGCACAGGTTTGCTAGATGGTTTAATTATCACCGCAGATTACAAAGGGGAATTGGTCACATCAAAGTTAGCGTCCAGTTCAATGCCATTTGTGCTTGTTGGTCGCCCTAGCCAACCTTTGGGAATCACCTCGATTGATACAGATAATGTTGGTGGTAGTTATGATGCGACAATGCACCTTATCAAAGCTGGTTATAAACGTATTGCGACAATCGCTTCAGATCAGAATACATCTGGTGAGGATCGATTTACAGGGTACCGCAAAGCACTAGAAGCGCATGGGTTGCCATTCAATGAAAAGCTAGTCGCTTATGGTGATTATTCATTGGATAGTGGTTATGATGCCATGAATCAATTGGCACCAGAGAAACCCGATGCAATCTATATTGCGTCAGATACCATGTCATTAGGCGCGCTCCGCTACCTGCGTGAGATTGATGTAAGCGTACCTGACGATATCGCAATTGTAGGTCATGACGATTTGGCTCCGGCTCTACAAGCTGAACCACCATTGACGACGATACAGCAACCCATCGTTTCAACGGGGATAAAATCTGTTGAGATTTTGATGGAATTGATCGCCGGAGATAATGTACCATCAAAACAAATCGTCCTTCCGAATAAGTTAATTGTCCGAGCCAGTTGTGGCACGGTTCAATTGGGGTAAATATATAGAAGAAAGGGTAGTTATTATTGAAGGTAGACTTTTTTTCGCAGAGTTTGAAACCGGTTTCAGGCGGTCTAAAGAACGCTGGGTGTTTTAGCTCATCGTTTTAATAACACTGTCTACATTGATGACACCCATCTCTTTATTTACCAATTCTTGAAACCGGTTTCAAGAAAGCTAATGTTTATTTTTCACCATTTTAGTTTTTAGGAGTAGTTACAAGATGCGTAATGTAAAACGATTTACCGTATTAAGCATAATCAGTATTCTGGTTATACTTTCCGTAGGTGCTGTACAAGCACAGGATAGTGTTCAAATCCGCTGGTTTGTTGGTCTTGGTGCAGGTACAGATGGCGACCTCATCACAGCACAACAAGCAATTGTTGACGAATTCAATGACTCACAAGATGGTATTGAATTGGTTCTCGAAGTTGTTGATAACGACCAAGCATATGATGTATTGGCAACACAAATTGCTGCTGGTAACGCACCAGACATCGTAGGTCCAATGGGTATTCGTGGACGTGAATCATTCCCCGGTGTATGGCGTGACCTTACCGACTTGATGGAAGCAGTTGACTATGACTTGAGCGACTTCGACCCAGCATTGGTTGACTTCTATCGCGTTCCTGGGCAAGGGCAATTGGGTATTCCATTTGCTGTATTCCCATCATTCTTCCTCTATAACCAAGACCTCTTTGACGAAGCAGGTATTCCTTACTTACCAACCGCTTACGGCGAACCCTATATCGACTGGGATGGCAACGAGCTGGAATGGAATATGGACACCTTACGCGAATTGGCTTTGATCCTTACAGTGGATGCTAATGGTAACGACGCAACCATGGAAGAATTCGATCCAGAAAATATCGTTCAATTCGGATTTGGTAATCAAACCGACGTTCGTGGTCGTGATACCCTCTTTGGTTCCGGTAACTTTGTTGATGCTGACGGTAACGCAGTAATTCCTGAAAATTGGCGCGCTGCTGAACAATGGTATCACCAAGCAATGTGGGAAGACTACTTCTATCCAAATGGCGTTTACGCTAGCAGTGAATTACTGGGTGACTGGTGGTTCGGTACAGGTAACCTCGCTATTAGTAGCCATCACCTGTGGTACATGGGATGGGGTACAGCTGGTTTGACAGATTCATGGGACATTGCACCAGTGCCATCTTATGAAGGTGTGACAACTGCTAAACTCCACGCTGATACCTTCAGCTTAATGGACTCCACCGAAAACCCAGAAGCAGCTTTTGAAGTTTTGAGCTACTTGGTTGGTGAACGTGTACAAGACCTAAACCAACTCTATGGCGGTATGCCAGCACGCATCAGTTTACAAGAATCCTACTTCGATAACTACATTGCTGGTTTGGCTGAAGGCTTCCCAGATGTAGATTGGGCGGGATTAAATTGGGATGTTGCAGTTGCAGGTTTACAATTCCCTGACAATCCAAATCACGAAGACGGTATGCCAGCATTCTTAGAAGCTAGCGCACGTTACTCTGAGTACACAACACTCATGGAAAACAACGCTGACATTGATGTTGATGCTGAATTAGACGCTCTCCAAGCTGATCTTCAAGCAATCTTCGACGCTGCTGATTAATTAACAACAGCTATCACTGGCAGACCCTTTGGGGTTTGCCAGTCCCTCTCTCTATGTGAAAGGAAATCCTAATGGATATGCTCTCTGAAATTAATGCTTCCAGCAAAAAGTCGGGCACGAGTATCCGTCAAATCTTCCAAATGACCCCTGCCCAAAGTCGTGAAGCACGCTGGGGGTTATTTTTCATCAGTCCATGGCTAATCGGATTCCTTATATTCTATTTAGCTCCTATGGTCGCTTCGTTGGCGTTCTCTACCTTTGATTTTACATTGTCAGCACCGGAAGATGCGGAATTTGTCGGTTTAGAAAATTGGCGACGGATGCTGTTTGAAGACCCCAATACATGGTCTAGCTTGGCGGTTACATTAAAATTTGCGGTTATTTCTTTACCGCTTGGCATGTTTATTGCCTTCTTATTAGCTGTATTGCTCAACTCCAAGCACTTAATCGGGCGTAACTTATTCCGTACTCTGTTTTATGCGCCGACTATGGTGCCTTTAATTGCCTCTATTCTGATTTGGTCACGGGTATTAAATCCACAAACCGGCTGGATGAACCGTATGATTGAACTCACCGGAATCCAAGCGGTGGGTATGAATGGTATTCGTTGGATGGATGACCCCAACCTCATTTATATCTCCTACACATTGATAGGATTATGGGGGATTGGCAACGCGATTCTGATTAATCTTGCGTCATTGCAAGGTGTACCGACTCAACTTTATGAGGCGGCAGAAATTGATGGTGCGGGTTGGTTACGACGCTTATGGACGATCACTGTACCTTTAGTCACACCCGTTATTTTCTACAATTTGATTATTAGCGTTGTTGGCTTGATGCAATATTTCATCGTGCCGTGGGTGCTTAATGGCGGTGATGGTTATCCTGAAGGGACAACGCGCTTCTTCATGATCCATTTTTATAAGCAATCCTTCACCTTCCAGAATATGGGCTATGGTGCCGCATTAGCATGGTTCTTATTTATTGTTGCGTTGATCATTACCATTTTCTTGTTTACCACCGGACGCTACTGGGTTTATTATGCGGGAGAGGAAAATTAAGATGGCATCAATCGCTCGCAAACCAATGACCGAATTACAAATTGCCAAACGGCGACGTAACCTGCTTATCAGCACCGCGATTACCTTTGTTGCACTGTTTTTATTGGCGATATACATCATGCCTTTAGTTTTTGGTGTGATAACGTCACTTAAAACGCAAGCACAGGCATCTGACCCAGACGCACCGATATTGCCTTCAGTAATCGTCACCTTTGATTATGAAGACGAAACATACGAAGTATTCAATGTAGAGCTAGAAACGGGTAATGCACAATTGGCACTTATTCAACGGGGGCGTTCTCAGAGTACCTTTATTGATGTTAACAACCCTGATGCAGACCCCATTCAATGGGAAGGCAATTGGCGACAATTAGACCCTGTGCGTGAAAGTTCTGTTGCGTGGGAAAATTATCCTGATGCGTGGAATACAATTGACTTTTTACGTTTGCTTGGCAATACGCTTATGTATGCTTTTGTCACGATGGTTGGGACTGTTATTGCCTCGTCGATGGTTGCTTATGGCTTTGCACGGTATAAGTTCCCATTCAAGAATTTACTATTTATGATCTTGATCTCGACGATCATTTTGCCACCTGCTGTAACACTTATTCCGACATACACCTTTTTTATACGGGTTTTGGGATGGGGTGGGACGTGGCTTCCATTAATTGTTCCGCAGATGTTTGGGAATGCCTATAATATCTTTTTGTTACGGCAATATTTCTTGACCATCCCTCGTGAGATGGAAGAAGCCGCACGAATTGATGGTGCAGGACCTATTCGTACTTTTGTATCCGTGATTTTACCGCAAGCTGTACCTGCATTGACGGCTGTTGCGCTTTTCCACTTCTTCTTTGCATGGAATGACTTCTTTGGTCCACTGATCTATTTGACAGGGAGTCGGGAGGCGAATCCAATCACAGTTGGCTTAACGGAATTCAACGGGCTTTATAGTGCACAGCCTAATTTAATTATGGCGGCGGCTATTATTTCGATGATTTTACCGTTAACCATATTCTTTTTCGCCCAAAAAGTCTTTATTCAAGGGATCGTTATCACAGGCGTTGATAAGTGATCGAAGACCGTTATACATATAGGAATGCGTAATGCAAACAAATCAACGTGATATTACAGGCGTAGATAACGCTATTGAAGATCGTGTTAATGCCTTATTGGCGCAGATGACACTTGCCGAAAAAGTGGGGCAGATGACACAGGTCGAAAAAGGCAGTATTGACCTTAACGAAGTCGCTGAATATGCCATCGGCTCTATTTTGAGCGGTGGTGGTGGTAACCCAGACATCAATACACCACAAACATGGATGAGCATGGTCAAAAAATATGTTGACGCATCACTCAAATCACGTTTGGGTATCCCATTGATTTATGGTGTTGATGGTGTACATGGGCATAGCAACGTAAAAGGTGCGGTTATCTTCCCTCATAATGTGGGCTTAGGTGCAACACGCGACGCTGAGCTTATGGAGAAAATCGGTGTAACCACCGCGAAAGAATTGCTGGCAACTGGTGTGTTTTGGGATTTTGCGCCTGCCGTTTCTGTGCCTCAAGATATTCGCTGGGGACGCACTTATGAGGGCTTTAGTGAAGACACCGATGTTGTTATCGACCTTAGTCGCGCCTTTATTCGTGGATTAAGTGCCCTTCACGCAGATGGAAAATGGGTATTGCCGTCTGTGAAGCACTTTGTTGCTGATGGCGGTACAACGTGGGGATCAACTAATCCGCCTGAATGGCAACCTGATGGTAATTGGCAAGCGGCGACACTGGCATGGAAAATTGACCAAGGTAACACTGAATTAGATGAAGAAACCTTACGTCGTGTCCACTTAGCACCGTATAAAGTGGCGATTGAAGATGGCGCACTCAATATCATGGTGTCTTTCTCATCTTGGAATGGGGACAAGCTCCACAGTCATAAATACTTATTAACCGATGTGCTAAAAGGTGAATTCGGCTTCCAAGGATTTTTGGTGTCGGATTGGATGGCAATCAACCAACTCAATCCTGATTTTTATGTGTGTGTGGTAGAAGCGATCAATGCTGGTCTTGATATGGTGATGGTGCCATATGACTTTAAGCAATTTGTCACGACGTTGACGCAAGCCGTTCAAAAGGGCGACATTGCACAATCCCGTATTGATGACGCGGTACGCCGTATCTTATTCGTTAAGATGACGATGGGGCTGTTTGATGATCCTCATGCCAACACAGACTTACTCGATTCTGTCGGTTCTGATGCACATCGTGCCGTTGCGCGTGAAGCGGTTCGTAAATCACTGGTTTTACTCAAAAATGAGCAGAACACATTGCCACTACAAAAAGATGCCGACACAATTATCGTAGCGGGGTCTGCCGCCGATGATATTGGTATTCAATGTGGTGGGTGGACAATCGAGTGGCAGGGTGGTTCAGGCGCGATCACTGATGGAACAAGCCTCTTAGATGGTATACGTCAAACGGTTTCTCGCGATACACAGATTATTTATCAACCTGATGGTCAATTTGCGGATGGCACAAAGTCTGCTGTTGGTATTGTTGTTTTAGGGGAGAACCCATATGCGGAAGGCATGGGAGATAGACCTGATTTGCGTTTAACTGCGGAGCAAATCGCTATCTTGGAAAATACCAGAAGACACTGCGATAAGCTGGTATTCATTTTGCTTTCGGGTCGCCCCTTGGTCGTTACTGACCAAATTGATAGTGTGGACGCACTCGTCGCTGCGTGGTTACCGGGGACGGAAGGGCAAGGTGTAGCAGATGTACTATTTGGTGATTATCCGTTTACGGGTAAGTTGCCATTTACGTGGGTTCGCTCACATGAACAATTGCCTTTAAGTGTGCTTCAAGCCAGTGATGACAAACCCTTATACTCCTTTGGCTATGGCTTGCAAGTTTAAACCGTGTACTTTATGGGAATGGCGAAGATGTCGTTCCCATATTTTATACACCTCCTCTTAAGTAAGCGTATGGAGGAGACCACAAGATAGCATGGTGATTATTATTCCATCTCGGACAGGCTTCTGTCTGCCCCTATAGGAGCTATTATGATCTCGTAGGGGCGCGATTCTTCGCGACCGTTTTTCATAAATCATGCCATCGACGTTTTTCTATCTCTCTGCCATTGAACAATTACAACTTCTAATTATTTTACACATTTTATGGAGGAAATATGACTTTAAAACGTTACACACCCATTGTGATGTTGATTGCTTTGGTTGCAATTTTAAATTTAGATGTTTTAGTCGGGTATACGCAATCGGGCGCATTAGCACCTGAAGGCGTTTTTGGAGAAACATATTTAGCACCGTTTCCGGTTGAGATTACGCTTGATGGCGAATTTGATGATTGGCAACGTGTGCCACAAGTGTATATGGATGGTGGTCTTGGGAGTTCTGCGATTAACTTTGCCGCCGCGTCTGATGGTGAATTCCTCTATTTATATGCCGATATTCTTGATGACACCATTATTAGCGGTGAACACGGCGAAAATTATTGGAACGAAGACTCGGTTGAATTTTATATAAACGCAACAGGTGATCTGAGCTTAGTTGGTTATACAGACGGTGTCGCGCAGATTACCGTTCCCGCGCTTAATCGCACCTTATCACCGGAAGAAGCGGTACTTGCAGGTGTGCGTGTGGCAAGCACCAACGCACAAGTTCACGCCTCCGAAACCGAGAGTGGTTGGGCAGTCGAATTATCAGTGCCCTTAGCAAATGGTGATATTTGGACGATTAACCCCGAACAAGGTGCAGAAATCGGCTTTCAAGTGCATCTAAACTCGGCATCAGAGTTAAATCGTGATAGCAAATTGATCTGGTCAGTGTTCGATACCTCCGATTCATCATATCAAAATCCAAGTGTATTCGGACGGCTGATTTTCCATGAAGTGTCAAGCGAACCGGTATTTACGGGCGAGTATGTCTTCACAAGTACACTTGTTGATGATGGCACGGTTGACGATTTTGAAAATGGCATCTGGCTGGATGAATTTGATGGTGATGTGGTTGGTTTAGAACCGACTGGAGAAGCCTATATCGCCATACAGCAAATTATTAACAGCTCATCACTGGCATTACCCGATCAATCAGTTATTGCGGATAACGTTTTAGCTG